>JABUQX010128647.1:0-40000 GCA_015478945.1 Trachelipus rathkii
AGCCTATCGCCAATAGTGATTTCACTGTCCCCACTTCCGCTACTATCCTTACCCTCGGTTCCCTATTCAAGCGATTCCACAGTTTCTCAACTGGACTATCCCACAAAGAACCGTATCCCGACCTACCCTCGCAGCTTCTTAAAGTTCCCCCAACGTTGGATCCAGGTTCCACTCCCTGGACGGCGGGTATATGGATTTGCCCATGCCCCCCCTACATGTGCTCCTTCACAGTGAGACCGAGCTCCGTACTGCTTATCGTAGGGATACCACTGCATTACATCGCTATCTTGCATCCCTCGGCTCTGTTGGCCTTCTCCTTGAGAGAACCCGCGAGGAATCGCCCAAACTTTGTGGAATGTGCTTCGGGCCCCACTCCACCACAATCCTTGCATTGGTTTTTCCTCTCTTGCCATTCTCCTGTTAAGACTCTCTCTCAATCCAAGGACGAGTCTCAGCGGTTTGTGGACTACATCCTCGTTGACTTTCCACGCTCCTTAACCCTGGGACACTAGTATTGCGGAGGTTCCCGGCATCCCCCTCGTTGAAGAGTCGAACTGTCTTCTTGACCTGTCGCTAGTGTCCTACAGCTTCGGCGTTAGGTTCGAGAGCCCTCTGATGTGCGAGCAGGGCATTGGTTTGACCCGTTTCTTATCACTGGATCTCGTCCTCGCAATGGAGGGAGGAGCGCTACCTTCTCTATTTCACGCGTATAACCATGCATAGTATCAAGTTCTCCCGCATGACCTACGTCTCCATCTTCCGCTGAGCTATAAGGTACCTCCTCTGAGTGTGACCACTCCAGTGACCCGCGCTGCCAGATTGTCAGCGCGAGACGGTAGTCGCCCACGCACCTGATGCCCGCTCCAACCGCCGACCATGGGTTAACCGGCACCGCACTACGGACTGATCGCTTCATCTTCCTTTTCTTCAATTTTTCTTAAGTTTTCTTCAATGGAACTGCCGTGGTTACTACCCAAACTTTCGAAGAGTTGGGTAGACTTGTTGAACTGCATACTCCAAAAGGCGCATCCTGCACATCCAAGAGACTGTAACGTCGCTTTCTGCGAGCTCATACATAACACAGGTTGGCCCTCGCTTCCCAAAATCCGTGGCGCCATGATAGGGGTGTTGCGGCGATTCTGTTCCACGAATCGTTCCTTTCACCCATTTCCCCATTCCAACTCGGTACACGGCATGACTGCCCTTGTCAAAGCCTCGTTCCCCGTTTACTTTTGTGCTTTCTGTATTACCTTTGTGCCTAGGTGCAGTACACGAGGTAGGCGACCTTTTTTCGAACTGTTTCCGAAATCTCCCCTCTACCATGTCGGTTAGGGGACTTCAAATATTCGCCACCTCAGATGTCGGGTGACTTTCGCTTCGCTCACCAACATGCGCGGATTCCTGAGGTTGTTTTACAGATGCTTGTTCGTTGGATGCCTCAGACACAGGCCTACATCTGTCGATTGAACAAATTTTGACACTCATCTTCCTCCTGTATTGAACATCTCTATATCCTCCTCTATCAATCCTCACAGATTCTTGGTGGCGCAGTCGCGCTCTTACTTTGTGGTGTAGTAACCATTACCCAATATACATTTAGATTTCTTTGCCCTGGCCATCCACAAACGGCCCTATATCAGCTTGGCGTCTTGACAGGGTCTTTATCAGGTCCTTGCAATCCTAAGAATCAAATACGTCTCTCCCGGCCACTTGACGTCTTTTCTTCCCCTGCGAATTCATCCACTGTTGTGGATGTTGTTCTGGTAGGCGCAGAGGCCATATCATCGCTCTTCTGCGTGTCCGTCGTCTCTGCTACACTGTGGAACGAGATGAGCTCGTTCTAACCGTGCTAAACGCTTAAACTAGTCGCAATCATACAAAAAGCTAAAACCTACACAGTACTAAGTTTGATCCTCTTTAAAGTGCTGCTGGCTCTGGTCTCGTTGTATAAACAGAAGAGACTTTGGAAAACGTAGTTCGCAACTTACAAGTTTTCCTACGGTGTAATTCTTCTTACGCCATTGTCTGTGGTATGGTGTCGCTATGTGTAAAATTCACTAAGCCACTACCAGAGAACCGCCAACGGTCAGTCATCTTGACCCGCAACCGTTGGTTGACACCAATGTTTCGCCTCCGGGCCATGGTTTCTGATGAGCTGGGACACTTTTTGCCACTTGCCTGCAGCCGATTCTAAGCGGTACCGAGAAAGCCTTCTGATCGACCCCGCGATATCGCCTGTCAACATCCCGGACTTTTCGTCCCTCCTGGAGGGATCCCTTCTACAATCATTTACTGGTTCACGAGGACGGAATTTCAGAGCTCTCGCTCCTTCTGCATTGAATGGCGTAGCACCTGTCCCTTGATTAGGTTATCTCAACTGCGTACCAAATTACCTACTTCATTCCATAACATTGCCTCCTCGTTTTTCCTTCTTTATATAATCGATCCTGGGTCGAAGGGAGTCTCCTCCAATTTGTAACCGGCTCATTATACCGATTCCCATTTTCCAGATCCCTGAAAGACGCTACCAAGTCGGAAGACACACCAATCTCCACATTCTCCTAACCCTGTTCCCTGACATCTACTATGGAGAAGGATTGGTGGCTAGGTCGCTTTCCTCCCGACGTTGGAGGGCCTACATGCGTTTTCCGATCATCAGTTTGGGTTCAAATCTCGCATCCACATACAACTCATGTTTCTTTTTTTCTTTCCGGGTTGGGGTGGCGACCCGACCCCCCCCGCGATATCGTGTGGTCTCTCCTTCCTCTAATAAATCGGCTCGCTGGCCTGTTTTCTGTCTGACCTCTGAGAAGCCGCTTACGATTCCACATGGAGGGAAATGAAGTCTCCGTTGCTTGATAAAATATAATTTGACAAACTTCCCTCTTTCCTTCACTCTCCTTTAGCTGCGATAGATCTTCCGGTGTTCGCTTCGGTGGCCAGCTCTGTCTCCGTCTTTTGAGCATGTTCGCAGGTTGCGCAAGGTTAAGCTGCGTACTCAGCGTTCTGCTTATTTCCTTCGGCTTCACATTCGGTGTCATTGCAAGCCATCACCATCTTTCCGTTTCGGTCCTGCTCTCTCTTTTTGTGGACGGACTAGCGTTACGTATGGTTTCTCTTAGTCAAAGCATTATCATTGCGTGGATAACGACATATTTAAAGCTGGCTGTCAACTGGGTAGCTTCGTGATGGGATTCACGGGATTTTTCTTTCTCCGTAACTAAAACGAAGACCGTGTTTTTCCTTAGAAGTGGTAAGCGAGATAGACGAGGCTATTTCTCTCCCTTGCTGACCCTGTATGGCTCACCCATCCGCCCGAGTCGGAAGTTGAGTTTCTTGGATCTGCTATACATGCCCAGCCTGACATTATTCTCCCCATATCCTCAATCTGAAGATTAACCTGCTTCGGCGCCTCATTGGACTCTTTAGCTCGCAATTTAACATTTTTCGTACACCACAATGATTCTTTTCTTTTTTTCTTTGCTTGTGTGCTGCTCGTAAGGTCATTGCTTCGTATCCCCTCCATGTTTGGTCAGCGTCAAAGTTGGGCATAATGCGCTGTGTTGGCAACTATACGGACAGACGTCTCTGGCATACTTGCGCCTTCTCGACCCCATGCAAAATGAGGAGCTGCGGATAGCTCTTGGGGTGTTTCGTTCCTCGCCAAAGATGAATTTGGGGGCGGAGAGAGTATCTAATGTGCTCCTTGTTTCCGCCTACAAATCCCCTACCCATCACCTATTGACTCCTCTACATCGCAAGGTGAGTCTCGATTTGCCCCTGTACTCAATTGGCCCGTTTGTGCTGTTAGGAACCCTGTCCACCTCTGCTAGGTCTTGTTACGTGTTTTCTCCACCTCCCTGTGCGGGCTATTTTACAATTTGAAACTTCAACTGATGTCTGGGATTTCTTTGGTTGTATGCCCCCCTGTGGTGTTCATGAGTTGTCTGCCTTATCATACAATTCCGCGGTAAGGAAGACAAACCCGCTCTCACTGAAGGCTTCCTTTCTGTTCTCACCTCTCTTCCATGTCGAGGCTCAGTGAAGCATCTACACCTGTACGGCTCAGGGCGAGAGAGGTTGTGTGACGTGCATTATGGTTCATTCACGGGACTTATACCTGTGTCCCACACTCTTCCTTCTGACTCATCCGTGTGCTCTTCTTGCGCTACAAGATCGAACGACCAGACATCCTTTGGTTTCCACCATCCAAATTTTTTCTGTCATGCTGCCATGGCAAGGACGCAAAAGCATTTGACTATTCTCTCAGCTGTCCACTCTCACCGGTTATTCTCACCACGCTAGGGTAACGAGCTTGGCTGGCAAAGCGGCATCCCATCACCGCCGCCAGCCTGCAAATAATTACCTGTCGACTCGATAACCTTGACCTGTAGCCATCTTGCATGGGTACACACCTCCCACGCTTCTCTACTTTCTGCGCCTCCCGACCTCAAACACGGGTTCCCTCGCTGCTCGGCGGTCACAGTGCTGATTCTAAAGAGGCGGCAAATTCTATTCAGTGCGTGGAGGCGGTGCTCTAACTTATAGTCTGTCCGACTCGTAGCATAAAGCTGCTCCTGGGATTGGTCGCTCAGTCCTTTCGCCAGGAGGTCCGGTCCGGCAGTGGTTCTGGCTGTTGTGAATTGGCCATATAATGGTAACACAAAGTCTCTCATGGCAGAGCGCTAGGATTACCCTACTATACTGCTTATGTCCCTTTCTGCCGTTCCCTAGAGGCCCATTTTGGTATCGCCATTTTCCGTGGGTTTTGAGGCTCTTTACAGTCTTTCAGAGGACCTTCGTTATTTTCCCCATGTTACGCACCATACTTTCCAAAACGGTCTCTCATTTATATTGTCAAAACTACACCTCATTTCAACCAGTGACGCGATCTTTGACTTTCTCGGGAAACGGACTCTGCTCTATAAGATTTCAATTCTGGAATTTCCCGTTTTCATGCCTTCAGTTTAGGAGTTACTTCTGTAGTTTGGTTTTCGTGACCTCAGTATTCGCCGCGTTTATTGATAGACCAGTGGTGAGCTCCTGTTACACTTACTCGAAAACAAAAAAATTAAAAAACAAAATAAAGAATATAACATATATATATATACATCATAATAAAACTTACTAACTATATATATATAATATATATATATTATATGATATATATATATAGTATACATTACTATATATAATCTATATATAACTATACTCAAAATCTATAAATATACAGTATATAGTTATATATATAATAATAAGTTAAAATTAAAATATAAACACTGCCCATAGAATAATCACTGGATGTACTACAAACAACCCCCATCCAACAATTTACATGACGACGACACATATCGTCTTCCCATCCCACCCACTTGAAGATGGTTATGGGGACAACAATTTTTCCAAAAAACACTCAATCCAACCCATCCATTCCACCAAATACTCTCCAACCACACAATACATCACTTAAAATCCCCTCCCTCCTCACCAGCCAAAATTTATAATGACATCTACAACAACATCCCCCCTCCACCCCCAAATAGGTCTTGGCTCATTTATGAACTACACAATTAACTTAGCAACCAACATATCTACACAAACACCTTCTCCCCCAATAACAATCTACTAACCACCCCATCCCCAAACATCTCTTCCCCTGACAGGAAGAAATCTTCTGTCTCCAGAAACGAGACCCAAATTAAAAGCTCCCGCCCGGAGGCAGATCAGGTTCACCACCTCATAATCTTGCAATATAAAATTCAGTATTCAAACTTCACAACGTTAGCGTCCCCATCTCAACTAGATGTCGTATATCCCCCTCAGGATACACATCGGCTACCAGCACCTCCTTCTGGACTGCCCTGCCCTCGACACCCCGTGGAACCACAGAGCCCCTTTCCGCATTATTACTTCGTCTTCTCGACGCCTCGGTCGAACCGGCCCGCACCAGATGCGGGATGGCCGGCCTGTTTGCTGGAACAATAGGAGCGTCCGAATCTCAGATGTCGCGCCCTTCCAAAAAAGGTGGGCTCAGGCGGTCAAGAATACTAGTATATATACTCTTATAATATACTAGTAATATACTAATATATTACTATACTAATATAATATATATTGTTATTAATTAGTATATAATATATTTGTTAAGTTAACATGAATATTTATAAGATAAAATCATATATTTGACGACGTATAATTTGTCTATACTAGTAAGTTGTATATAAACCAAATCTAAATTAATTTTTTTTTTTTAAATTTTTTGTGTGAGAATCGAATTTTCTTTCTTCATTGTAATTTTATTTTTTGTTTTTAAACAGACCTTTCATTAAGGATTTTAGGTCAGGAACGAAAAAGGTTTTCAAAGGTGAATACAAGAGCACTTTCATAAGCTTACCTTCAAACGTCAAACATCTGTTTGTAGAAAACACCCTCTGTTGCAAATATTCAAATTCAACAATTTTAAATGACCAAATGCTTTGAATAATAAAATTGCAAAAAGAAAGTTTAAATGTGCCCATTGTACTTATGAAAGCAACAGTAAATCACACTTTAAAACTCTCTATCTGCTTATTCACAAGCAATATTAAATTTTCAAGCCATTTTTCATTGCTGCACATTTGTTTTTCACTTATATGAGAGGAGATGTTGACAGATTAGTGGGTTGTTAGCACGCAAAACAATAAAGTATTTAAATTGTCCAGAGGTGACTATGAGTGTAATCAGAAAGAGCACTTAAAAAGACACATTATTATACTTCACAAAAAATAAAATTATTTAATCTTCTGTGTTGGCTATGATTGTAACCGTAAAGAAACTTTAAAAAGACACATGCTTACGCATCGAAAGCTATACACCAAACTTAACATCAAGTGAAAAACCACGTACCCTCACATTAGTGGGCTTCTCAGGTTGGCGTGATATGCTTTGCCAACAGTTCATGTATCCAATCATCCTATCAATATTCAAAATAATTTCAGTATCACCTCGAATCATTCGAGGAGAAATTGCATATAAGGTCTGGAAGGACAAAACCAGCGCGGCTCCGGTTTTGTGCACTGAACGGTGGACATTGTGGTCGGCATTCCGCTTTCTCACAGAGCAGGATGCTTCCCACCCTTACCCACGGGGCGTTTCTTGGATGGCCTCTTCCGCAGCAGGCCTGCCTCTCCAAGGAATCATTTCAACTATCGCTCGTCGATAGCTGTCCCCCAGAGCAACTGAAAAGTCTCGATCTCCCGTATCGTCAACTGATTCCTAACCGCTGTTGGGCGGTTTTAAAACAGTACCAGTTCCTCGACGCGGTCCGCGTCTGTCTCGGCGGGGTAGATCTGAACAGCTCCGGGGTTGACCGGGCCGGCGGGAGGTACTGACGACGGAATGAGAATTCGGGTGACCGCCGGTGCATGGACTGGCGAGTTGTCCATGCATTCGGCCGGCGCAATCCATGTGTGGCTCCGGCGGAAGATATGGACGGCGCGGTATGCCATTCTGACGCGCTTCAGACACATGCTTCAGGCTGGTTGTACCGGGCTGACGACTCAACACACAAAATCCCTCCATCCTTTGTTCCATGAGTGAGGTTGTGAGCGACGGCCATTGGGGATAACATACCTCCCTTCGAGAGTGAAATACTACTATATATATATATATACGTATATATATATATACAATATATATACTATATATATTTCTATACTATATAATATAATATAGTAATCACTATATATACTCATATTACTATACTATAATACCCTGCTATAATATATATCATGATATATTATATATCGTATATATATATATATACTATTCATAATATATATGGACTATAGTCATTATATTATTTATATATATATCAGTATAGTATAATATATATATATACTTATATATACTATATATATATAACTTATTAATATACTATTATATATCATACTCCGACGGGTATATCTATTATATAATATGTACTACTATATAATCATTAATGATATAGCTACTAAATATTATACTATACATATATATATCATTATCATTAACAATATATATATATATCTTACTATATATATATATATATATATATAAAAGTATTTAAAATGTTCTGAGATTTTGAAATGTTATTGAAGGAAAATAACACTAGAGATTACACAGTGCTTAAACATAGAAAACTATCACAGACTCCAATTAAAGAAAAAAATAATTCTTTTGAGTTGAGCAAACAGATGGCAATAGTCAAACAGAGTCCTGCCGAAGCAGACGTAGTACCCATTGATCCTGTGATGTTACAGAACTCAGACAGACTATATTATTCAGTAGGGTGAGCTCATAGGCGGTATAACCATGGTGACGTTGGAGTGATGAACGGAGACAAGAGAACTTGTGGAAAAGTGATGACGGAGGAATCAAACCACCTGGAAACTTAGGACTGGAGAAAAGAAATACTAAAATTAAGAAAGGAGATTTCTCCCTCATCTTAAATGTATCATCATCGTTGAGTGGGACGATGTTCGTTACTAGTAACAATTTAATTATGAAATAGAATTAGAAGAGGACAAGAGTTATGAACGAGGCCATCAAATTAATTCAATGCATAGACTAGAGAAAATTAAGTCTTGCAGCAAAAGGAACAAGAATTGAAAGATATGAAAGATAACGAAAAACAGAAAGAACAAAATCAAATGTTTAAAAAGGATCAGGGAAGGTTGTATAGAAAACTAAGAAATGACGAAATTAGAGTCACTGAACCTCCAAGAAAGGGAAGAGATTGAAAAGATGTATGGAAAAAACATTTACTGAAGATGAACGACAACGATAACAATTGAAGCGGAGTGGAAGGAAGTAAATAATAAATGACCCGCAAATCAATGGTATAATGAAATGGTAGTAGGTGGAGAAATAAGTCCAGACCAAGAAGTAAAGACTGTCCTCGTGTAAGCCAATATACTGGCAGAAGGCACCTGGGACCTGATTAAAGTTCAGACATGTGATGGTTAAAGAAGGTTTACAGTTACCTATATCAGCCCCCCTAACAAATGCATAAACAGACTGTTAAGATGCGAGACGAAGCCATCCAGATGTGGGCTGACAACTAGGACGACACCAACGCTGCACTTTACCAATCTGAAGAAACCAAAACCCAACAAATACAGACCTATAACATGTTCACCTACCATCTACAAAATACTAACAATCAATAATAGCATCTAGAATATACAAACATTTAGAGAATAATAATATAAATAAATGAAGTACAACAGAAAGGATGCATCAGACAAGTAATGGCACAACAGCAATCAATTAATGACTCAACACAACACTGGATCTTGCAAAATAGTTGAGGACCAGAAACCCGATCTTTAGCATGTTGACCTGGATAGATTATAGAAGGCATTACGACGAGTGTTTCCCCATAGTGTGAGATACTAGAAAGTATTAACCAAAATCAATACAAAATAAAATAAAGAAAATAGCTAGATTTTGTCAAAGAAGGAATGAGGCAATTGGAGGGTCAACTTAAAATTAAAGTATGAGAAGGGATTGATTGAGTGGAAAAAATCAACATAAAGAGAGGTATATTCCAAGGGGATTCGTAATCTCTCCACTGCTCTTCATTTTGGCCATTATTAACCCTTTGAGCAATTTAATACAAAAATTACAAAACGGATCATATAGAATAAAACACCCACGGGAATGAAAATCAAGCAACCATTAATTTCACACTGTTTATATGGAAGACTTAACAATTAGTGACGCCCCAAACAGACAAGAGACAATTAAGCAGGCTGGAAGGTAGGAAAACTTCTCGAAAGATATATGTAATGGAGTTTGGGTATCTTGGATCAAGTGTGCCTTTCTGTACACTCAGGGAAAGTGTGAGTAATAAACGCGAGAGTGAAAAACATCACGATCTTTGATGACACCCTCATATAAGGCAATTGGAGCAGGAAACGCACTTATAAATTATCTGGGAGTGAGAATCGGAGAAGGTAGCAACATAAGTTGATCGAAAAGAGACAAGCTCGGAGACAAGAATAATTTAAAAGAACCGCCAAAGCCAAATATTAAACGAAGTTACATGTGCTAAAAGACCCAAATATAGACGCCATTTAAACAACAACTGTACCTGTATCCTGTCTACCACGTTGCGGAAACACTTGCGTGCGCGCGAACTCGATAGTGATACCTAGGCACTGGTTCCAGGAGATTTCTTAATCAGACATTGATATTACAAACAAGAAAAATGTTTAAAATAGCCCACAAAAATGATATAATAGGGGACAGATTTTGTCTAGATTGTACACGGAACGTAGAGAACGTAGAGAAGGAGGCATTGGTGAAAATATATACCAAAGAGAAATAATAGGGTTGCAATGACTGGAAAGCGCAGAAAAACAATTCCTCCAGTGATGTGTATCAACATGAAAGTGGGTCAACTACCAACACACTTCACTAATTAAAAAAGAAAACGGGGCATTACATGAATCGCGAACAAAACATCAGAGCTGAACACAGGTCCAAATGTGGGAAGAAAGACGAGCAATAGGAAAAGACAAAAATATAAAGACAAATTCAAAGCAGAGAGGAGAAGAAACATATAAACCAGTGAAGACAACAAGCAATGGCAAAAGAATATAAGGAAAATTCATTGATGAAAACAGTTTATATAGATAAGGAAAAATCAGTTGGAAATACTCACGAGGGGACGTTTTGCGAAGCAGAAAGAGAGAAAGACGTGATTATAGCTTGCTCAACAGACTAGAACAATTAGGACAAGGATGGCATCGAAAGATATAGAAAGGGGGAGGAGTAACATAAGCGACATATGTAGAATGTGTGAACGAGACACAGAAATCAGTCCCTCACATTCTAGCAGGATGTCAGATTCTCTAGAAAGAAAACTATACACTGAAAGGCATAACACCATTTGCAAGTTGATCCATTTTAATTGTGCCAAAAGTTTAACATCAGGACAGAAGCTGTCAACTACTGGAAACACAATCCCCCAGAAATAGGAAGCTCAAATGTAAAGAGGTGCTGCTACTCTTATGATTCTGTCATCCCAACGGACTGTAGCAGTCACCCATAATAGACCGACATCGTAGTTAAGACCAAAAGGATCAAAAGTTTTTATATAATAGGAGAGTGGGGAGTCCCAAAATGATTAATATACGTACGCGGTGGGCATATGAAGAATTATGATGGAAGGTAAAGATATCAAAGACTCAAACACGAAATAAGAAGAATGTGGAACACCAATGACATCGTGGTGATTCCAATAATAGTTGGAACGACGGGTGTAATAAGAGAAGAGTCTCATTAAAACATCTGGAGAAGCATCTCCCAGTATCTGTGTGCAACACACTGGAAATAATGAGCGTAATGGTTGTAAGGAAAAGCATAGCAATCTTGCGACTTGTGTTGGGATTTGGGTAAAAATCTTTTTGGGAATGTCCTCATATGGTCAAGGTTTTGACCACGTACATCTAAATCTAACATACCTATAGATCTTCCGAAACCCCTTAAAAGGGAGAAGAAGAAAAAAAAAAAATAAAATAAAATAAGAAGAAAAGTTAGAAATATTTTGGTGTGTCACTTATAGCAGACACAGTACTTTCCCCAAAAAAGACACAAGCAAAAGAGCAAGAGCTATGTTAAAAGGAAACAGCATTAGACAAATGAAAAATTGCGAAAAAATTGAAGATGCGAGGTTGTTAAGTATAGCCACCAATTGTAAGAAACTGTTTTAAAACGGTCTATAACAGCAAGCAGGCAAGAGCACAAGTTGAGGCAAGAAAGTGGAGGCAGATACAGACTCAATTTAAATCATGACAGCATGATCCACATCAAACCCAGCTCTGATGAAAATGGATCTGGACCTCGGAATCATGAAATAAATATCTAATGAATGTTACTTTATACTAGGGAGAAGTATATCCCAAGAAAAAGGTTTGCACGTAATGCTCGAATATTATAGTGAGAGAAAAGTAATTAGTGCCATGATTATATGATCATGATTTCAAACAAAAAAATAACCAGATAGATAGGAAAAAATGGTTAATCAAAAAACAAGCCATCCTAAATTATAATAAAGAGAGAAATGAGGAAGGAAAAAAGAAGAAGAACAGCCCACAAACTCCCAAAACAGTGAAAGATCTAAAAGAATATAAAAGAACAAGAGAAATAAATAATAGAAAAAGATCTCCAATTAACACCAGTAAAACTAATTCCAGAAAAATACCAAGAGAATAGGCGAGCACTGTATCAAGGGATAGAAACATAAAAGAAGGGAAAAACAAAGGACAAACAAAACTTGAAGGTTGAAAAGAGGAGTATCAGACAGAGGAGATATATTTTACGCATAAACACCATTCAGCCTATTGAGAACATGAAGACCAGCAAACGAGCGAGACATCAAGATAGAGGATGTAGTTGATGAGCGATAAGCTGAAAAATCAGATCCGACCAAGAAGAATTAGTAAAATGAGAAGTGAAAGTATTAGCGAAAGTGAAGAGGAAGTGGAGGAACAACATTGAATATGGAACAAAAAATTAGGAAAATGGAAGAAATGAAAGAGAGAATGAAGAGGACTGAATCATACCACAGAACAAAACTGATCGGCTTACTGCTACAGGAAAATAGCTCAATTAACGGCATGAAGCTAGTTTCCATACGAGGGATGAAAAAAGACTCCGATAAAGAAAATAAATAATTTCTTTTGAGCTTGAGACAAAACAGATTGGATAGTCAAAGAGCTCCAAGAATAGTACCAATTGATTGTGATGTTACAGAGCTCAACAGACTATATTATTCAGTACTCGAGCCATACGCGATAACATGGGAGTCTTGGAGTGATGAACGGAGACGACCGACGGAAACGGGAAAATTGAAGAGAATCAAGCCACCCTGGAAAATTAGTCTGAAGAAGGACAAATTGAAGCGAACGTAGAGAGGAAATTCCATTTTAACGTCATTCAGCGGAGGTCAGTCTGAGATCGGACAGCAGTAAGCAAGACGAGTACAAAATATAATCAGAAGAGAAAGCAGTGAGGACAAGCAAATAACATTAATTCATGCAATTGCTAGAAGAAAATTGAATCTTGCAGCAAAAAGTAAAAGATTTAGAAGATAGCAAAAGAAAGCAAAAAAACAAAAACGAATGTTTTAAACAAGGTGTTTGGAAAGGTTGTACAGAAAATTGAGAAACAATGAAATTAAAGTAGCGGAATCCTCCACCTTTGGTCATCATAATTACAAAGTTCTTCGTGATACCTGGTTTGATGTGAAGCGGTGGAAGGAAAACCTATTGTGGGTTTACCAGTTGAATATGTTGTACATTATACTCACCAACTAAGTTTTTTGTTTTCTTTTACTTACAGCATAACGCCTGCTATCATCTCAACTGTTCCAATGACACGCTTAGCATGTACTTATCAAAACCCTAACGTAGTGAATAAAAAGATTGTTAAATGGAAGAGAAGCCATTCCAGAGTGGCTGACAATTGATGACAGCAAACTCAAACTTACAGCTACAGAGAACAAAAGTAAAACAAAAGTAAATCTATATACAAGTCTTCTCGTATTTATCATACCAGTAACAGCAATAATAGCATCTAAAATAAACTAAATATATTAGAAGTAAAAATATAATAAATGAAGAACAGAGAGGATGCATCAGATAGTAAGATGCGGCACCAAAGACCAATTTGTTTGATCAAACAAAATCGTCCTTGAAAAAATAGTTGAGGAACCAGAAACATCCTTAGCATACCTTTGGATAGATATACAGAGGCTACGACAGTGTTCCCCCATAGCTGGATACTAGAAGCTATTAAAATATACAAAATATAGAATTAAAAAAAATTAGTAGATTTTGTCAAAGAAGGAACTGATTTGGGCAAATGGCATGGGTCAACTTTAAAACTTAAGTATGAGAAGGGATTTGATGAAGTTGGAAAAAATTCAACACTAAAAAGAGGTTATATGCCAAGGGGATTCGTATATCTCACCGCTCTCATTTTGGCTATAACCCTATGAGCAATTTAATAAAAATTACATACGTGATGACAATGCAAACTAAACTCACAGCTACAGAGAACAATCGAGAAATAATTTTCACACCTGTTTTATTATGATACCTAAAATTATACGCCCCAAAAACAGACAAGAGACAATAAGCCAGGTCGACGGGTCAGTGAAAACAGTTCCCAAAGATATACTTATGCGAGTTTGTCTGGATAAGTGTTGCTTTCCTTACACTCAGGAAGGAGGAACGACACGGAGGAGTGAAACATCACGACTAGATGACACCATCATAGGCAATTTGAGCAGGGAAAACACTTTAAAATACCTGGACTGGAGGATCGGAGAAGGATAGAAACATAAGTTGATGAAAGAGGAACTGGAGACAAGATATTTAAAAAGGAACTCACAAGCAATATTAATCGAGTTAATGCTCGTGAAACCAAAAATAGAGGCCATTAGACACTATGCGTGTACCTGATATCCTTACAGTGCGGAGTAATAGACTGGTTTCAGGCAAGATACTTAATAAGAATTGATATAAAACAAGAAAAATGCTTAACCATCTGCCCACAAAGAATGAGTACTTAGAGGACAGATTTTGCTAGGAATGTACACGGAACGTAGAGAAGAAGGCATGGGGTTGGGGTGAGAATGTATATTACAAAAGAGAAATAATAGGATTGGGCCAATACCTGGAAAGCGCAGGAAAACAAGTTCCTCCATTGGGTGTATCAACATGAAAGGGGCAAACCAACAAAAAAAAACTATTAAAAAAGAAAACGGACTACATGAATGCGAACAACATCAGAGTGGAACAAGGTCAAAGGTGGGAGGAAAGAACGCAAAATGTTTCAGCAAGAAAAACAATAAAATAATTATTTAAAGACAAATTCGAAGCAGAGAGGAAGAAGGAACATATAAACCAGCGGGGCGAGAACGAGTAATGTCAATAGAATATAAGAAAATCATTTGATGAAAGTTATATAGAAAAGGAAAAATCAGTGAAATACTCACGAAGGGACGATTTCAAGCAGAAGAGGAAAGAGTGATGATAGCTGCTCAAGATAAAACAATTAACAAAACGGATGGCACTCGAATGCATTATAGAAAAGGAAACATCAGCACATGTAGAATGGGTGCGAACGAGACAACAGATCAGTTCCCTCACATTCTAGCAGGATGTAAGACTCTTTCTAGAGAAAAGAAAATATACACTTAAGGCCATGAACACCATTTGCCAGTTGGAATCCATTCTAACTTGTGCAAAGCCGTATACACATCCAGGCAGAAGCGGTCAACTACTGGAAAACACATCCCCCGCAAGATGGCAAGAAAATGAAGAGGTGCTGCCACTCTATGATTCTGTCATCCCAACCGGACATCGTAGTCAAGGATAATAGACCCGGACATTGTAGTTAAGATCAAAAAGAGATCAAAAGTGCTAATATAATAGAAGTGGGAGTCCCTAATGATATATAAACGTGGTGGCATATGAAAGGGAAAAGGAAAGTAAAATTCAGAGACTCAAACACGAAATCAGAAGAATGTGCAACACCAATGACATCGTGGTGATTCAATAATAGTTCGGAACGCGCGGTATGATAATAAAGAAGAGTCTTGTGAAACGTCTGGAGAAGCTCCCAGTATCTGCAACACACTGAAAAATGAAGTTACATGGTTGTAAGAAAGAGCAGTTGGCAATCCCCTAAGACTTGTGCTGGGATGTGGATAATAAAAAGGGTCGACCTTATTGGTCAAGGTTTGACCCACCCTGCCACTTAAGATCCTACATACCTATAATCTACCGAAATAACCTCTTAACAGGCGGAAGAAAAAAAAATAAAAAAATAAAATAAATAAAAGTATTTAAATGTGCCTCATGCTGCAGTGTGGCTATGGTAGTGTAACGTAAAAGGAATTAAAAATACACATGCTTGACACATCAAAATGATAAGCCCCAACAGCGTAAGCGAATCAGGGGGGGGGTTTTAATTTGACGGTATACCCGAGGAGGAGAAATTTTTCAGGGAGACTTATGCTCGGGGACTAAGGCAGCTGATGAGTACGAAAGAGAAGTGATTCGAGGGAGAGGCAGATGCGTGGAGAGACACGTCCGAAAACCTAGGGAAGCGGTAGAGGAAGCAGATCCGACCCTCTGAAAGCCGAAAGTGCCACCCAACCACCCCCAGTCAGCACAATTGTGGGATTAATAGAACTGGTACGCAAGCAAAGATCTGAACCAGCTTGACTATCTCAGGCCAGAGAAAAATGCCTACAAGGACACCATAGCAGATGAATCTACATAGGGACAAATATTTATCTCGATTGATCACAGATCGAAGGGAAGGGAGGGATGGGAATGGGGCAGACTGGACAGCGCACTATACAGAAAGAGTATCATCGAATAGTCCGAATATACCTGGAGTAGCACCCCTCTCACGGCTAAAGAAATTCATACAGTGGCGTGTGCCTGCCATGAACAGGAAACAAACTGGGACTGCGACACATCCCCATTATAAAAAACAAAGACAACATGCGGGGCACACCAATTATAACAAACAGATCCCGGTCCAGGGATGTGAGGATGAAAACACCACAAAAAATACGACATCGTTAAATACCTCTAAAAGACTAGATATGCGAGAACAACACAGAAAACACAAAACATTTAAACCAATGGAAGAGCCAAGCAATGGCAAAGCAATATAAAGAGTGATTGGGGGAAGCTATACATTGATGGAGACAACATCGGCGCTAGAACATTATCGCGAAAGGATCATCAGATCTTGTAGGACGGATAAGCATAGAGTAACAGCAGCCCAATATCAGCACCTCTACGAACAAATGCACAGGCAAGCACATCGAAAAGGAAAACATGCCCCACCTGACATATGATGAGTATGTAAGAAGGACACTCGGACTCCGGTTTCTCACATGTCATTAGCGGGTCTCCGGTCTTGTCACAAGTTCTCTCGGAAGTATAATTCGATATACAGAAAGACACAACACCCGATCTGTAGTCTGACATATACAATCAAATTTATGCCAGAAGTATTAAAATCAGACCTGAAGCACCGTAACGACGTACCTGAAGCATAAACCCCCCAGAGAATAGAAGAAAAATCTCGAAGAGGCGCTTGATATGTTATGCATTTTGTGCCTCCATCCCAACCTGATCTAGTACGAGTCACCACTACATTAGATCGCACATTAGTAGTGAAAAGATAATGAGCGGGAACATCAGAACAGATATAATAGAGTGTAGTTCCAATTAGAAACAACTTGGGTGTGCCTTATGAACTCGGGTCAGAAAGGAAATGGAGAGTTATCTAACGATTGAAACCACGAAATGCGGCGAAAAGATATGTGATTAGTTGAAAACATAATACGTGATCCCGATAGTCGGTAATCAAGAAAATCCTTCATCGAAGCATCTGAAGAACGCTACCATGTGTAGTTCGCATTACCAGCTTGGGCAATTAAGTAAAGTATGGGTAATAAACGAAGCCAGGCCATGCTCTCTAAGACTGTGCTGGGAGTGGGATAGACATAAAGTGTAAATGACACTTATGGTCTCAAGGTACCTATGATCCACGGTTCACTTTCTATAAAAATCCCTTAAATGAGAACGTTAAAAACAAAAAAATAAATAATAATTATGAACATGAATTTATGAAATTCTTAACACTGACATGCAGGCACAGGAATTTTATCTCCACTCAGCCGGGATCCTCGAACAACTGACTGCGTGCGCTGCGACGTTAACCAAGTAACCGGGTGCATCCTAATGCACCTAGGCCATCCATCGTCCCCATAATAAAGAACGCCTTCCAAACGTCATGTTCCTACAAGGCACCCCGTCTCTCATTTCCATAATGCTGACAAGTACTCCAAGGCCGAAAATAAGAAAAGAGAAAGCCTCCTTACAATCTGTAAGAGGGTAGTGCAATCTAAGGCAGGTATGTGGTCGGAGGGGAGAAGAAAGAAACTTTTGAGTCTACGACATTATCTCGACGCTATGAAGACATGATAATCATTCCCCAGGCAACGGAACAGAGTGAAAGAGCGAAACAAATGATGTTTAAGAGAAAAATACGAGATGCGGGAGCGAGGAAAATAGGGAAAATACCACCAGATATTGAGATTCAGCAGCTTTGCTACAACATCCAGATAGCGCAAAAACCAAACCATAAACCAAACACTAAACAAAATACATGATATTTACATATAAATAGGAGGTTGAAGAGTACATACAAGAAAACTTTCTGAATAAAAAATGATGAAGGAGAGCCAGCAGTGAAAGTAAGCTTGAAATGGACACTATCCCGAACTCTGTACTTGATGATAAGCTATTATAATTGGGAGAACTACCATACCAACCAAAACCAAAGATAAGATTGTGAACTGTGGAAAATATAGTAATTGACAAACAAGGAGTTTCAGTGCAAATGATCTTTATGGGCAAATATAATTTGAGCAAAAATTTTAAAAATGACCAGAAAAGCTCATGATTTAAGCAAAACTGTGTAGTTCCTTAATTTGTTCAAACGAAACGAAAAGAAACAGGGAAAAGAAAAATTGAAATCTACATTACCAACGAAGGACAGACCTTGAAGAAATAAAAATGAAAGCCCAAAACATAGTAGAGAACAAAAATGGAAATGGACTTAGAATTAGTAAAAAAAATATAAAAGAAAAACGAACCAAAGAGTGTGCAGGCGGTAAAAGAAGAAACAAAACAAACCAAAGAAACAATAGGAGACAAATAAAAACAAACAATGAGACTGTAACACAAGTGGGATAAAAGAAAGAAATGGGACATCACGATCTGGAGTATAAAGGACCTGTATACAAAGAGAAAATCTATACAAGGACCTAAACAACAATAATGAGAAGACGAAATACGTGGTAGTGACCATTTTGGAAGTTAAAAAGAGGGGAAATGAGGAGAAATGAAATGCGGAAACGATCCAGACATAATTCGGATGTATGAGAGATGGCAAAATATTAATGGATAATCTTACACTCAGACAGATACTGGGAACACAGACAGACGCCAACAGGGAACTGATGACCATGAAAATAATGAATCGTTCCAAACAGGAAATCGAAGATCTTGCTCAGAGTGGAAATGTATAAAAATAGCAAAATACAGAGATATGAAGACCTCATAAAGGGAATACAGGCAGAGCAAAATTAAAAAAACAATCTCGTAACTAGGTTCCAAATGGAGTGGAAATCATACTAGGGATAGCAACGATAAAATGGAGTTAACTACCAAGAATTCATCCAAGCCTAATTGTAGTTTGACCTGAAATGTTAATAATATATATGGGCAGTTGCCCAGCGCTACAGAGTACGACTTTATGAAGCTAAAGTGTTCAAACCAAACAAAGCAGGAAAAAAAAACTAAGAACAAGGAAAAGATACCACCGTGGAAATATTAGGACTACAACCGGAAGTAAGTTAAAACTAAGACAAGAGTACCGACTACGTAATGATGACTTACCGACGTGGTTTATCGTAACATCAGAACAACACTATAGGGTCTATCCATTTTTTGCGTACCAAAATACATGGATAAAGTTGGCTCTCGGAACGCTCGATAATTTTGTTGAAATTCTTTATATTTTGCAAATACGGCGATTAATGTATCCTCCTGTGCAAAGTTCAAAACCACCCGTGCGTTTGTGTAGATTCCTCTGGTGCCCTGTATTACAGCGCGTTAGAGCCATAAAGTTTTGACCAAGGTGAGCAAAATTTATTCACTTAATAGATGGTAACCATTTTTAAGGTTCACTAGTCTCCAGTAGTCTCGGCTTAATTCTTATACAAATTTCATAGGATGAGTGATTGTCTAGATACTTAAGGTCAAATTTGGCCTTTCCTGTTTTTTTTTTTGGGAAGATAATATTTCACCATAAAATGAATGTGGAAAATTGTGTTAAAAATCGAAAATGTCGTCCAGTGCTCCCGCTGCTACTATATCTAAATTTAGGGGAAATAACTTTTAACGATTACAAATTTAGGTGTGAGATACATATAATAGTAGGGCTTTAACGTTAAATCTTATTTGAAGTTGGTAAATATTATTAAACAACAAATTTGAAGAGGGTGTCCAAAAATCAATTTTTCGGAAAAACGGTAACTTTGGGAACCTTAATATCTCTGATGGGTTAAGTGCTAAAAATCTGAAATTTTCACAAATTATACATACTATTACCATAGATGTTCCTTCACCTGCCATATTGACTTTGGTATGCTAGTAAAAGTATCAATACAGCCATTTCAAACAATGAAACCCATTCAAAAAAAAACTGTTTTAAATGCTTTTAAATTAAACACGTGCAGTATACTACACGGTGTTGTATATATATATAGTATTACTACATCACTATTCATATATATATATATATATATATATAGATATATATATATATATACTATTATATAATTATATATCATACTTATATATATACTATATACTAATAATATATATCTAACACCACGTATACGTACTTATCAGATGTGATAAACTATCATACTATAATACATATAACTATAAGTATATATCTACTATATAATATAATTACTATATTAATCTACTAATATATATATAGTCATAATATACATATATACTTATATATATATATACTATTATCTCTATATAATATATACTATATATATATATAAATGTTATTATATATATTTACTTGCCGCTGTATCTGGGAATTGCTTCATGAAGAAGAGAGATTCCTCTTTGGAAACCTTTGTTAATGTCAATATCTGCCTCGTTGAATGACATTTTTATTTCAAGCCCAGAAAGTTTTTGTAAATTTTCATTTTCATTTGGGATCCATACCCGATTCCAATCGACATCTGAATGAATGGTTCTGGGTCCGAGCACAGGATGATAAAAATAGCTATGTAAACTCATCGTTCTCCCACACTCATATTCTTTTTACCTTCCAATCCCACCATTTCTCATATACGCAAGCTACTGTCTCATTTATCTTTCATCGGTCAATATGGAGACACCAAATTTTCGCTTGACACCAGTGAGCTGCGTAAACGTCAGTGTTGAGATTGGGATAAGCACCTCCTAATTATGTTTCTCTGAAAGTGGAAGCAATTTTGATAAGTTTCTTGTCTCCTAAATCTCAAACAATTTTCATCATCTCGTGTTACGAGTTCTATTCCAATCGAGCACGTGGTTCATGAATTTCTATCTCGTTTTAACCGTAGAAAAATACAGTTATTCCTCTTATTCTCTCTTGCAGATATGAATTATCTTATTTGGTCAATATAAGAATTTGCGGTGTGGCTTGCGTGTGTTCTTTGTCAAGTTGACTTTGCTTAATTCGCGCTTCGTTTGTTCCGCCAACCCCATTCACGGCCATTTTCTCCCGTGGCAAGATGCAAGAACAGCCATTCAGTCTTTAATACGGCGAAAATCATTTTCTGGTGAGGCAAATGTATAAAGCAAAAATTTTTTATTCTTTATATTTGCCTACCACTTCCATCTGAAAGAATATACTCACTTTCAACTTAGGCAAATTATGTTTACACTCACCTATGAATCTTTACTACACTATGTTGCAAGAGTGAACCACATCCTGATGTGTTGTGCTCTATTGTAGTTATTAAAGCACAAAGAGAGTGACCTCTCTTTAATTTACTATTTTTCTCTCTAAAATATCAGAAAATGGGGGCAACGTAGCTTGCGTCTATTGCCCAATGTAACCCTTGAAATTGCGTCTTGGACACGTAACTGTGTAGTATGTCGGGCAAAAACTCAGCCAAGATTATGCATTCATTTTCAGAAAGTTTTTCTTTCTTTCTTCAAAATTTTCGAATTGAATCTTTAGAAAACTATAATGGTGACTTTTGAGATTTGCCAAATTTTCAATCTCTGAGAGTATATTCGAGAGTAAAATCTATCAACCATCTATAGATAAGTTATACGCGTACACCGCATTACTTGGTATCATAAGGTAAACTTGGAACACGTATTTGCCCAATGTACACATTTTGTTGATAACTCCTAAACTATTTGGAGTACGCACAAGGTGGTTTTTAGGCGCATTTATTGTTTCGTAAAAATGATGGCTGCTTTAGATGGTATAAATGAATGTTAAATACACAAACCTTTACTCATTCCTGCTTTAAACACTGCAAAAGTGTAAGGTTTTCATTTTTCTATTTTTTCACACCCTGAAAATGAATATAATAACAATTATAACAAGGAATATCTGACCCCCCCTAAATTTTGCATGTAGGATAAGGGTCATTATAAAGTATTTTTCTTCCATAATTGCAAAAGAAAAATTTTTTAACGGTTTTAATTTTTTGAAAGTTCTTTCTTCTCAACGATTGGGGGCACTTTGGACACATTCAGTGGGTAACCTTGGAACACACCCACTTGATTCTTAAAATGCATATTCTACTAATTATTTCTTTCTTTTGGACTATTCTAATAGATTTTAAGACAAACTTATCAATTAAATTAAAAACATAGAAATTGCCCATAGAAGTGATGATCTTTGGAGATTGCAGTAGAGGAGAGAAGACGTAAGGAGGCAGTCGGATTTGGAGCCTTCGCGCACCGCTATAAAGACCGCTTGCTGTTGCACTCGAGTAGTAAATTTATTTGTATAAGTACAATACTTGGTGTCCTTCATATATGTTTATCCCAGCCCATTAGAATCGAATATGAGGATTTATTATTTTCGTAAAGGGTGTCTGTGGACCCCCCCCCCCCCGGAGGTGGTTCCTCCGAAGACAAACACCCAAAAGTGTGGCATAATATGAAGTCTAGAAGAGCTCGTACTTCTCCTATCACTCCTCCCTTACACAAATTTCTGGGCCTATACGCCCCTTTCCTATGGCCGTGAACCGTTGTATAAACGGGGGTGCGAGCTCCCTCAAATAGGGAAATGCCTGTAGAAGGATGACAATTTGGAGAGTTAATAGTAGAAGGAGAAAAGCGAGGCTGAGTAGAGAGAGACGGAATTGGCACCAGCAATTAAAAATATTAATTTAATGCGTTCAATTTAACTCTTAAAATTAGATAATCCTAGAACTTAAGTTGTGTAAGATAAAATCTTAAGTAACTTACTGTCAAGGAATTTAGCTTTTAAATTGCCTCCCTGATGATTTGGAACAACTCCCGTTCCAAGTTTCACCCATCATCAAGTTCTAGACCTTACCAACTACGAGCCCGTCCTATGAAGATAAAAACAGCAGAATGGGCAAATAACTAACTAGCAGGTAAATATAGACCAATGATTAAGGCGTATTTTCATTTATTTACAACCATTTTAATATACATTGCATTCATATAAAAATATTTTGAACTACAAAAACTTCTTTCCAAGTACCCCGTTACGAGATTATATCATATAGTGTATATATATATACTATACTCATTACATATATATACTATAATTATATATTATATATATATATCATATATATCTATCGATACTATCATATAACTATATAATAACGTTATATATATATATATATATATCTATATATATATATATATATAATATATAACTTTTTAAAATTGATTTAGTTAACTTTTGTCATTTCTAGTAGAATATAATCGGATACACCTTCCTGATGGTATATTAACCTCATGTAAAAATTTAAATTTTTTAACATTGGTTTTCATTCTCCTTTGATGCCACACTATTTCCATTTCGACTCATGTATTGTTCATTGAAACTATAATATACATCATAACACACAACCCTTAAAAAAATTTTTTTCCTTTCGCATTTTTGGAAGGCCTGTATTTCTATAAAACAAGCAAAATACCAAAGGTCAGATTACTGCAGCGTGAAGGGAACATCGTCATGGTCAGCTAAGTATAACTTTGTGTGATAACATTTTCAGATTTTTACGCACACTTACCCCATCCAGAACTTAATTCAAGTACAGTAACCGAAAGGGATTGTGCGAGTAATATTTTTTATAACACATTACCAAACTTTAAACCTTAAGATTTAAAGCTTATACTCCTACTTTTAGTATGTCATCCTCACACAAAATTTACCTATATCGATTCAAATTTATTTCCTTCTTTAATTAATTACACCCACGAAAATGGAAAATTCTTCGATTTTTGACACAATTTTTCGGATTCATTTTCATGGAGAAATATTATTTTTCCCCAAAAAAATACAGGAAAGGCCAAATGTACTTAAGTATCGCTAAGCAAACACTCCTCTATGAAACTTGCATAAGACAAATTACCAATTATGGAGATATAACTTTAAAAATGCTACCTCTATTAAGGTACTAAGATTCTTGCTCCACCTGGTCAAAACATTTTGGCTTCACCCTGTTACAACCAGAGGAAATCTACAAAAACGAACTGGTGGTTTTGAACTTTCCAGGATAACATTAACGCCATGCGCAAAACTATAAAAGATTTTTCAAACAATTTTATCGAGCAGCCGCATCAGCGGTTACGGAAAAAAGATGATAGACCTAATAAGCAAGAGTAAAAATTACTAAGCGAGAAGAAAACATCAGTACAGAGTAAACCAAATTTACATCCAGGCCATTCCAAGAGTAGAAAAGATGTTTAATAATAGCAAAGGCTAATAAGATTAAAAGGCAGTGCCGTCTGATACAGAGAGAAAACGGAGAAAAAACAAATCAATTTGTTTAAAGTGAGATCAGGGAAGGTTCTATAGAACACTACGAAATGATCTCCATTAAAAGTAGTCAATACCCTCCTCCCAAGAGAGGAGTGGACTAGATTCTGGAAAGGCGAAGTCATCTGAAAGATGAAGGATCATGTTTTAATATCAAGCAGACATGGCTTAGAGCAAATAAAGAATAACTAACGAGAACACACTATATATCGAACAACTGTGAAGACATGTTGCAGATTATACAAAAAAAGAGTTGAACGATGTTTCGAATTTGTAAAGAAGTAGTAGCAACTGGAAAACACCTGGACCAAAGATAGAGTTCAAAATGTATGCTTAAGAAAATAAGAACACTATTGGAACCGCTTAATCGCGCCTGTCCGTATAATAGAATCTATAAATGGAAGAGAAGAGATTCCTCAGTGGTTAACAACTGGAGAAACGGTGCTGATCCCAAAAAGCGAAGAAACCCACGAGACCCAAGAAAAAGTATAGAGCCCATCCACGTGTTCTGCCATTATATTAACGGTATGTTTACGATGATAGTGTTGGCAAACAGGGATCAGACATTTGCGGATACAATAACATCATTAAGCGTAAGACAAAAAGAGATGTTGTAAAATATAGTTATGGAACTCATGAAGACCACATTACTACAACAACAATGATTACAGCAACTTTTAAAGAATACCCAGAAAAACCTAAGTATGGTATGGATAGACTATAAAAGGCTACGCAATCTATGTCCCTTTTCACAATTAGCGCATCAGAGAAGTTTTAAAATATCATAAAATCAGCCCTGAATATTTATAAAGATTCACTAGACAATGCAATGAAGATTCATGAAGAGTTAATAAATATCTCCATATGAAGAAGGATACATTTGGAAAAACTTAGAAGAAGTAAAACATAGAACGGTAGGAATATTCCAGGGAGACTTCCATCTCCCCCTAATACTTGTTGTCCGGCCCATAGTATCCTCTGAGCTGCTGTTAATTACATGGTTACCTGCAGAAGGATATCGTATAAATTCGACGAAGAAACGAGCAAGGAAACCCAGAATACATTCCGAATATCTATTTATCATGGGGACGAACTTGAAACTCGTACTCGTCATCAATAGAGAAGAAACCTATTAAACATAATTAGAGAATTTCGTTTAAACACAGGCTTTCTAATTACATATGCCATGGAATTTGGGGCTTGACAATGTGCGTTTTTGTGCTACTCAAGAAAGGCAGAAAGATAGAAAGTGAGACAACATAGAAATGGGAAGGAGATATAATTAAACGAGTTCAAGGAACAGAACCGCCACATATAAAACTCTCGGGAAATACGAAGAAGTCAGAAAATAGGAAAACAATCAATGAAGGAAAAATAAAAAAACGAGGAACAAATGAGTGTAGGTAAAATTATCTACATACAAACAGGAAATTGAGAACCCCAGAAACAAGATTGCTCAAGCACCACCCGTCGCTTAACAATCCTTGGCCGATCCCCGCGAGAGACGGCGCTACTCTCATATTTGTTTTGGAATCATCGACTTGGATGCAGGAAAATCTTAACAAGTGGATGTTCATGAACCAGACAAAATTGCTGCACGCACATAAGATGACCTATAAAAACCAATGTACCACGGATACATGTATGCCAGAGAAAAGGGGCAGGAGATGGGAGTACCTACATAGATATTAATATCACAAACTCTAAATAATAGGAATTGGGAACTATCTTGAAGGGCAATGATGGAAGATTCCATGGAGCATGGTGCGCTTGATGAACATGAAAACTTGCACCTTCTACAACATCCAATCTATAAAAGAAAGCAGTGAAATGATTACTCTAAGAGATGTGAATTTGATCGGACGAAGCCACGAGAACAATGAAGTTGGTGTGAGAACATAAAGAATGCTAAGAGCACATACACAGAGAAGAGAGAAGAAGCAAATCTAGAACAATGGAAAAATCATACATTTGCCAAACACCATAATAGAAGTACTCGGATTGACGCACCTCATCTGACACGTACACAATCAAATGAAGTAATGATCTAAAGATGGCTAAAAACCTGGAAGATGACAGAACCATCCTAAGCAGCCCAAAGAT
Source organism: Trachelipus rathkii (assembly GCA_015478945.1). NCBI lineage: Eukaryota > Metazoa > Arthropoda > Malacostraca > Isopoda > Trachelipodidae > Trachelipus > Trachelipus rathkii. The sequence continues at coordinate 26,788 of JABUQX010128647.1, forward strand.
GCAAGGCCCCTCCAGCACCATACTGGTTCACAAAAACACATGAGTAAGGGCAAAACATTAACGGCACGAAAATGCAGAATGTGCGTGAGGGTCGCGAATCCAGTATGTCACATTCCCATCTGACTGTAGGTCTTTTGCTGCAGTAAGGGCACATATCACAGAAGAGAAAACAAAAACACATTTACACTACTTTTGCTCCAATTATGCGGAAATTTGAAATTAGAAGTAGAATACAGTTACCACTGGGAGCACGTAACCAAACAATAAGAGGAACAAAACAAACAGAGTCTATACTATACTGATTGTACTAACCTACCAACCCGACGCACAAGTCACTCATTAAACAACCAGATTGAGTCATCTATAAACAAAACTGAAACATCTAAAATGCTGATTATAGAGGTCTGGAGTTCCGGAGCGGATGAAGAGCTCTCTGGCCTACGAAATTGAAAAAAGAAACTGAAATACCATAAGGCTAAAGTGACACTAAGCGAGATTGTTGCATAGAGCTATAATTTCGCGAAATAGCTTCCAGTGATTCCTGGGTTGCTTACCGGGAACATAAAAGAGCTAGAAAAAGACATCTCCGAGAGACTCCACATTCGGAACACTGGCTATCCGCACACTGGAGCTCGACGTCAATGACAGTAATCAAGAAGAGTTTAAGCATACTAAGAACTGTGCTGGAGCAAGACCCAGAGTACTCAGATGAGACACCAGAAGAAGAGGAAAAATTATGACAGGTTGTTTCTAGGAATCAAGGGTCTTGATCCATCCGCAACCCCTAATCCCATAAAGGAAACAATTCTCATCATACCCTCTAATTAAAGGAAGTCTTAAAGACAAAAAAAAACACAAACAAAAACATACTTAAAAATTTATTTAAAATAGTTTGATTGCGACTAGCAACGATGCTACAGTGCACGGAACAATGACCTTGCAACCTAACATTACAATCATGCTTTAAGAGCATGACAAAATAATAAATATATCTTAGCATGTTCTGTCAGTGACAGCTGATGTGATGTGTACTCGGAGAAGGGAAGCGACCTAAATACAGAGCACCCATGCTTACGCATCACAACATATAGCATAGCGGTATCGGCTCGAGCGCTCTGTCCATGCCTGGGACATCCGACTTGTTGAGCTTCCCAGCGGAAAGATCTATGCGGTGACCAAACTTCACGCAATTTCCGGCCCAGTTCAGCAGTGCTGCGACGGAAACAGAAAAATCCCTCATCACATTTGAAGTCTGAGTATTGAACCCGGTCATGAGGGCCAATAATACGCCCCTCTTGAGCGAGAGAAATTTAAAAAAAAAATTTATTTAAATGTTCATGAGGTGTACATTGATCACAGAACACCTTAAATCGGAAGTACATATGTTAGTAAGCCATGTAACTATGTAGCAAGCAAAACCAACACATAGTCTGAAGAACGAAAAGCGGTATAGACAGCAGGTCACGTGTAACTTACGAACTGAAGGACAATCAATGAATTTAGAATCAATATCTGCACTAATAGAAAAATCAGCTAGGAGAGGTTGAAAAAACTTTTCATGCTTATGACATCATACTTGATTAGCAGAAGCGTGAACTCCATCACCTTTCAACCGTAAAGCAAAAACACTGAAATCACTCCTATAAGTAGAAGTGGAACCCGCCAAAATTCCTCGGAGATGTCATTAATAAACACGGAACAAAATAAATTAGATAGAAATTTATTACACGTAAATTTAAATTTCGGTATTGAAACCTTTTACCCTTTACCATTGGATGGGTTCCTTGCTCGTCTTTGGAGGAACTTGCCTCAGTATCTGTCGATTTTCCTTATTGTCGTTCCAGAAGGTGTTTCATCTACCACTCTCTCCAATGGAACCATGAAAACCCTATTATCAAATTTTCCGATTACCTACCTGCTAAGATTTGTGAGAAACATACGTCACCTAGTTTCGAATGACCATCTGTTTAGCAGACCGAGATCCCGTCCGATGTCTAATCATCAAGCGGTCGTCTTCTAACCTACCACTAAACCACATTGTCCGAACACTTCTCTCCAAGACTGCAAACGTAATTGGTGTTCATACGATTATTTTATATGGTAAAACATCTAAGTGTACTATATTTGTTCTCTATATTTCGCATTTCTATCAAGAAACAACTTTCTGATGCGTTTCATGTCCTCATTTTGTCAATTTCACACTAAACGGTTGAAGATTTATCCATTTTACTGAACATTGTATATTAGATCTATACTTCTTATTCCAGACCATAGTTTTAGTACTATACATTAACACGGGTAAAAATTACGCCTCGTGGCTAAACCTAGCTCACTCAGATTAGTCCTTTACATCTATCAAGGAGTTTTAATGTGCGCTAGCCACCTTCACAGTCATTTCGACACTATTGACTATTAATCTCATGCATCATGCGGTTCCCTGTTTATCCAATGATATATTAAATGTTTCGAAACTCGGACACCTATTTCGAGTTGCTCCATCAAATATAAATTCACCAGCGCGGCTCCCTCATTCATACGATATACATTAACTCTTTCCTAATTTTAATAATTCAAACTTATTTTGACCAAAGCCTTGCAAAACCCCTGTAAAATCCTCTCAAAACTTCTTCGGATTGCAACACGCATCAAAACCATCAGTCATGATTAAATATGTACGAGCACCCTCACTTGAAACATTATTAGATCATTCTACACATTCTTGCACCTCTACTTAAATTTCTTTTCCATACCCATCCATATACAAGATTGAATAACCAATGGAAATAGTACAGTCTCCTCATCAATCCGCTAATAATAGAATTAAATCCAAATCACGTGCAGACTCAAGTTATTACTTATAGCATGCTTTTCAAAGATGTCGCCATACATGGGACTGCGAGTGTAATTGCTTCACTTTTTGGATTCCATTGAGAAGGCTACCAAAACCCATCATATCACTAACCTTCAAATGAGCTTCTTTATCCTATAAATGCCTGATGCAAATCATAAAAATAATTTATATTATCCTTTGCATTTTAATGCGATATAGTATTCGATGTAAATTTGATTCAAATCTTCTACACTGTTAATGAGCCTTGTTCTTTCACATCATTCCTTCAAGTAACTCGCCGTTTCCTTTTTCGATCATAAATACAGATATATCATCCTACAATGTTCAGTAACCGTAATTCCCAAAGTACCTACAGTTCCCATATCCCACTTACCTTATATAAGGTACTATTACTACTCTCTGCGAATCCCTCGTATTATAACTGAAAAGAGTTTTTGTTTCCACCTTTCGAAGTCATTCAATCACATTGACTCATTTTTGATCGATTCATGAGTAATTCACCTATACTGCCTGCAGATTACATTCATACTTTTCACTCTAACTTACAATCCTCACTAAATACAATCATCAAAAATACTACTTTTCTCGACCATCAAACAGAACATTCACTAAACACATCTTCATTACTGCCATGTTATGCAAATTTTGAAGTTTATTCATACTCTCCTCACATATTTCATAGTTACGAAGCTCATCATCATTTCATTATTCTATGCAGATTCCTCTTATTCTCATTCTTAATTTCTTCTATATATGTATATACCTATATATATATTATTATTATTATATATATATATATATAATATATAATTTATTATATTATTTATATTATATATATATAGTATATATATATATATATATATATATAATATATATATTATATATTATAAAGGTACAAGAGTGCTGGAGAGGTTATTTTTTCTCTTTCCTTACGAATGTTGTCACATTCTCTGCAAGTCCGGATTTGCAAGCGGAACGGCTCGGCTTGATGTAGCGGAAGAACTCTATCTCTTTGCAGGCGGAAGAGCTCAGCCTCTTTGCAGGCGGAAGGCTGCTCTCTGTAAGCCGGAGAGGGAAGCCTCTTTGTAGCTGATGGAAAGCTCGCTTCTTTGTAAGCCAGAGTGGGAGAGCCTCTTTGTAGGCTGATGGAAAGCTCGGCTTCTTTGGAAGCTGGAGCAGAAGGTGCTGGGAGTTCTTTCTTCTTCTCCCGGATAACAGGTCTTTGTAGTTTTGTAGAGGGCTTGACAGTTAGATCTCTTCTTCTGTTGCTTGTTCCTTTGCTTCACTGGTCGCTGTAGTAGTTATCTTGCAGTGCTCTGACTGTATACGTAGGTATCGATAGTATATAGTAAATGAAAAAAGGCTTAAAAGATTTTGTCGAAAATGCAAAAAAAAGTTCGTTTTTTAAAATATAACCACTCTAATAAGGTTTAAATATTAAATAACTTCTTTACCACAAATTTAGATATTGGAGAAGAATAATGAATGCATGACGAGATTCAGACCCTCGTATCACTCCCTGAAAACGCTGTAATATCTTTAGACGTTTCTGATTCTTTTCAGATTTTTTTTTCTTACAGAATCTTTAGGGGACGAAAATTATTTTTAAGTGTCTCAAATGTCTAATTAAAAATAGCTTTTGTCATTAAAGTTTTAAAATGTTATTTGTTTTAAGCATTACTGTACATGTTAAATGTTAAAGATACATATGGCGCAACAGTGGCATTATCGTTAGGGCGTCAGGTTCGCATTGCACAGGGCCCGGGTTCAATCCATCATCCAGTTCTAGTAGAAGAATTACTGTTCTACTCATCGAGAATAGGGCGCTACCATGAGGTGTGAACTTTATTTAAAAAAAGAATCTATATATTCAAATTCTTATATTATAACTAGTCCTAACCAGATTATTACCCATTGCTTTAATTAAAATTTTGGTGAAGTTGTGGTTACTATATACCTATAATATTAAAATACGGTATCTGTAAAATTTTTGCATTGTTGTCCCATATATTATATATATATTATATATATATAATATATATATATATAATATATATAATATATATCTATATATATCATATATATATATATAATTATATAAGTATATAATATATATATAAATATATATATATATATATTATATATAGTATATATATATATTATATAGTATAATTTTTTAATGATTAGGCTTTATATGGAAAAATTAAAGTTAGGACGTTTTCGAGTTTTATCCAAACCATAATCAGCTAAACATAAATTAAAAATTACAAATAATATTTATGAAAAGTTAAAAATTAAAAGTTAATAATATTAATAATTAATAAATATAATAATAATAATATAAATAATTAAACAATAACAATAATTAATTAATAATAATACCAAAAAATAAGAATAATATAACAATAATAATAATAATAATAATAATAATATCATAATAATATAATCAATAATAATAATATAATACCCAAAAGTAATAAAGAACAAAAATATAAATATAATTTAAAATAAATTATTTAAAATAATAACTATATATGATTACTGTTTGAGTTGACAAGTCGGTTGGGGAAGAATGTACAGAAAATAAGCAAAACAACTGCTTATATACTAGAAAATTGGTTGGTTTGGGTACATTTAAAAAAAATAAATATAAATTACATTTGGCCAATAGAAGTTAAATAAAATAGTTACACAGTGATTAACAGGATTATTAAAATAATAAATAAATAAATTAACGCAAATTAAAAACAAAAATAAATTTAATAAAAAATCTGATTTAAGTTGCGGCTTTGTACTATGTATGAACAGCTTTCGAGAATCCGTCGTTCAAGTAAACCTGACGCATAGGACAAACTGAAAGCTATCTTTGAAATGTCATGATACATTTCCCAACCAATAGGTTCTTGATGGAGAGTTTTTCGGGTGAAGGTTATGGTCTTTTGTGCTATATGAAAGACCCGAATGCTTCTTGAAAATCCTCAGCTGCAGTGTAAGGATCCCTGGCCTACTAACGGGCTTGGCTAGTCGCAAAGAATAGGAATAAAGTAATGAGGACTCAAATGAGCGGTAAAATATTTTCATTCTGAAAAAACTATTCATTTTAAAAATCATTGACAAGTATAATAATTTTAAATAAGATGGAAAAAACTTATAGAAATTGATATTTGATGTTTTTAAGAGCTTTCGGAGTGGGTTGGACCGGAAAGTAAGGAACTTTTATGAATGATGCAATGAATTGAATCAAATCTGGTGTTTTAAGGAGCGAAAAACAGTCTTTCCAAGATTTTTAAACAAGGTCTATAAAATATTTGCTCTGGGAAATAAAATTGACTTTAAGCAGACCTGAGTTAAAAAATTGAAGCTTCTTTAGAAATTTACCCAAGACTGATGTGAAAGTTTGTAAGCTTATAAAAATTCGCGCTGCACAGTCCAGAAGCTTGGTACTTCAGAGGAAGGAAAGCTGAAAAATTGGGTACAACAGTAGTTGTGGTAGGCTTTCTATAAGTGGAAGTAGAAAAGCCACCCACTGTACGGTGCACTCTGAATCTAAAAAGGGCAATGAGTTTTCATTCTCCTCCTCTCTATTAAACTAATAATTCTGATGTTGAGAATGTTAGGTAGTCTAAATAACAATTGTAAGCATGACTGTTTGTTCTCTAAAAATCATAAAACAATCATCAACATGCCTTCTATAGAGTAATGGTTAAAATCTGAGGGGCAGTTTCCAACCCAAGATTCTCATGGTAGCAAAAATGCATTGGCAAAATTGGGACCAAGTGGTGGCCAACATTGCATATCTCATCCTATCTGCTTGTTAAAGGCTGGCCATAGGAGGAAAAGTGTATCGATCGGTGGCGAAGTTCCAAGAATTTCGAAAAATTGTGATTCTATTGAGATAACTACCTATGTTCAGTTTTGACGCGAAAAGTCCATCTGGGTTATGATATTTGCGGTCTCTTAACAGGTATGTTTGTGAACAATGATTCTACTTCAAAGCTGACCATAAAGCCCTCCTCAATGGACAATGAAGAAACAAGATCAGAAAACTGAAAAGAATCTTTAAGAGTAAATTCATTACGTTAATGGCTGTATAATTGGCAGGAGAAATTTGGATACTTTATAAGTGGGAGAATTAATGGAGTAGAATCTTGATGAACCCTTTTTCCCATTGGGTGCTGTTGTTTCTTACAGTTGTCCAATATTTTTCTTTGTTCTAAAATAACTTTTTCTGAAGTTAAACCTATTTTATTTAAACTTACTTGATCCATCTCATCGACGAGAGGGCTATAATAATTTTCTCTTAAAATATGTGTAAGAATGTTACCTGGTAAAAGCTGAAATTTAGTTGCGTCATCCAATATATAGAGAGTTTCTGGCATAAGTTTACTCTATCCAACATAACTACTGCCCTTTACCTTTATCAGGGCGAAATATTTAGGTTTAGTATGGAGGAGGAGAATGAGAATCATTGCCCTTTTTAGATGTTCAGAGTGCACGTAACGTTAGTGGCTTTCTCTATCTTCTTTCTTTCCTTGCATAATACATTATGCTTGTACAATTTTTTTTACTTCGCTTCCTATGAGGTGCCAGTTGTCTGGATGTCATGCCGAAGTTTTTAGAGCTTACAAAATTTCACTCTTGGGTAAATTTTCATAAAGAAGTTCATTTTTTAACTCAGTTTGCTAAATTAATTTATTTTCCAAGAGAATAATTTTATAGACTTGTTAACAAATTTTTGGAAGACCTTTTTCGCCCTAACAGCCAGATATGGATTCATCATTGCAAGTAGTTTATTTAAAAGTTCCTTACGGTCCCAACACTCCGAAGATCGTTAAAAACATTCAAAATATTAATTTCTAAAGTTTTTCCATCTTATAAGAATTATTTTTTATACTTGTCAATGATTTTAAAATGAATGTTTTTTTTCAGATGAGAAGTATTTTACGCTCATTTGAGGTCTCAGTTTATTTATTCTCTATTGTTTGTGGCGGACTGACACGTTATGTAGGCACTGGGCTTACAAGCTGCAGCTGAGGTTTCAAACATCTGGGTTTTCATGATAGATAACAAATAGACCATTACTTCACCGAAAGCTCTGCATCAGGTACCACTCTTCAGAGACATCAATGACATCTCAAAAGATAGCTTAAGGGTGTGTCTTCGGCGTCAGTTTACTTGAACGAAGATTCTCGAGAGCCTGTTTATACATAGTACAAAGCCCCAACTCATCGTACATGTATCCTCAAATTAAAAGTTTTGGTTTTAATTTGGTTTTAATTTGGTTTTAATTTGGTTTTGTTTTAATAATATATATTTACTCTTCACTTATATATTTATTTTTCTTAACTCTCTTATGACAATGTAATATTTATATTTATTTTTTAAAATGTACAACACCAAGCTTTTCCTAGTATAATAAGCAGTTGTTTTTTTGCTATTTTTTCATTTTGTTTTCCAACACTTTCATGTACATTTTTATGTGATATTTCTTATAGTTTTAATATAATTTTATTTTTAATTTTTTATTTTTTACTATTTTTTCCACTTTTCGGGGATTGTTTTTGGATTTTTTTGAGAAAAAAATCAATTTTGGATTTTTGGTTGTTTTGGATTTTTGGATTTTTTTGAGAATCGTGAATGCGAAATATAATTTGTAAACAGAACTTTTTTTTTAAGTTGATTAAGGTATTATTTTAACCCCTGCACGTTTTCCTGATTCAAAATCATAATAGGCTTAATCTTAAAACATGAACACAAACTAAAGGTGTTTATTTGCAATAATGATGATATATGACACCTCGAAATAAATGAATGCATGTTTGAATAACTTGATCTTTTGTGTACATTTCAAAGTGGTAGAAATTTGGAGAACTGATCAGCTCCGATACGAAACTATGGTTCGAATATATAGTTCTATTGAAGCAATCGCCTTAATATTCAAACACATACAGACATATTATAAAGCAAAAAATCAACAACCATAATAAAACATAAATTTTTGGAGATAAAAATCAAGTGAAAAATCAGTTGAAAAAATCATTTAATTTTTTTTCAGTGCATCCTGTATTTTTGTTCTTTATTACTGTGTGTGTTATTATTTTTTATTATTATTATTTTATTATTATTATTATTATTATTATTATTAATTATTATTAATTATTATTGTTATTATTATTATTTCTGGTATTATTTTAATTAAGATAATTGTTAATTGTTTATTATTATTATATTATTATATTATTATTATTTTAATTTTTAACTTTCAATAATATTATTGTATTTTAACTTTGTATTCTGATGATGGGTTTGGATAAACTCGAAACGTCCTAATTAAATGATATCAAGCTTGCTGTTTCGTCTTTTTTGAGTTGAGTTGAGGTTTCCCTAAGAACAGTCTATTGATCTATATATAATATATATATATATATATATATATACTATATATATATATATTATATATATGATATATATATATATATATATATATATATATATATATATTATATATATATATATATTAATAAACAAAATTTATTTTATAGGGTAAATTTTGGTACAAGCATGTATAGAGGTCGTGGAAGATCAATTGTTTACACGAGAAGCCGCGGTGGCGGTAGAGGAAATAGAGGAAGACCATACGGAAAGAAATTTCCAGGTGGAGAAAGGACTTCATTCACAGTTAGCGATGGTGAGATATTTTTCAATTGTTACACTGAAAACCCAAAAGGGTTTTTTGATTTTTGTTATTAGTTATAAATCTATATAACTAGAAACTTATAGCGAATAATTAAATCTTAAATTAGATATTATCTAATTTCAAATGATTAATTCTTATTACTTTAGAGTAGGATTTAAAATTTTACCTTGGATCCTTAAATTTTTATTACCTAAATTATTTTAATAAAACATTTAGACGTTGCTAGCCAAGTACTTTAAATTTGCTCTTTAAAAAAAATCGTACTCGAAAGTAGGTTTGCGTTAAATTTCTTGTCGAGGAGCGAGCATACTGAGATCATATTAATTTAGATTTAAAATTCATTATTTTCAATATTTTGCCCAATATAAAATCTATTTTATTCAAAATTATCTTCGTATTTGTTTCTCATCACAGCAGTTATCCTTATCGTATATATATATATATATATATATATTAGGCTGGCCCTTACTATAGGGGGGGAGAAATAAACTTAACTTTTTAATGGCGCACACCCCTTAATTTGTTTCTGTTTAGCATGATGTCGAGGTATACCAAATATTAGTCCAATATATAAATGATAACCCGTGCCTCATCGGGCTAGATTGAAGATTTACAATAATGTGCTAAATATTATGATTTTCAGTTATATATGCATTACGTATATTACAAAGTATATGAATTTGATATAAAATTACGATATGGGGTCTTTAAAATGGCATATGGGACATGACAAGTAACATTTGAAAATATATTTATTTAAATTTTCGTTTAAGAGTAGCCTTTTTGCAGTCCGGGAATTGCTTTCGGTGGTCTTCAACACATTGGAAAAGAAATTGCTTCTGCTCTTCTTCGAAGTTAGAGCCATTGATACCTGTATATTTTCACTCCTCTTTAGCTTGTATCATTAACAAACAAGAAATTCGGAGTTTCTTGTGCATGTAAAATATGATTCGTTTATCAATGGATCTGGATTCCAATTTCACGAAAGCTAGATGTCGAAATATCCAATTATTGTTATAAATTAAACTTTTTCTTTGAATGAAGTTTCTATTGTTTTACTCTGAAGAGGAAAACAAACAATGACTGAATTGTTGAACTATTATATTGTTGAAATTCGTAAATTTGGACATTAATTAGAATTACCTTTTAAATTGTGATAAGTTGAACCACTGTGTGTCATTATTAAAAGGGGTTGAATAATAACATTTATGCTGTTTAATTAAAGATAGTGGTGAAGTTGGAAATCTTACATAAGAGATTGGGAAGTTTTTATAGTTGCGAATAAATAATTTTCTTTCGTTTAATTTTTTCCGTTGCAAATTCTCTATGATACGTTTTTTGGATGCAGTATTGACATTTGTATCAAGAAAATGTAAACGCTTGAACTCATGCAATTTAAAATACCACAGGTGATTACAAAATTTCTTCAAAGCACTGATGAAATGCCTTTATTCATGCTTTCATATTTTTGTAACGTTTAAGTAAATCAATAAATCATTAAAAGGGGGACCAACAGCCGAACGACTCTACAACCGGTGCTTTAACAGTATCCGTTATCCAGAAACAAACAATGTTTTCAGACCATTCACTTCAGTACTTTAAGACAATATGATTTCTAAATAAAAACATTTTTAAATGAGTAAATGGTTTGCCCATCCATCGAGCATGATGTAAAGTCCCTGGTGGCCTGATTTTGATTTTCGAGTCTGAGGTTCGTCCAATGGATTCATAATTCAACGAGCTCACGATAATCGTGCTTAATTTCTCATTGTTTCAGTGCATTATTAAATGCCTCACATGCACAGTATGTGTTTCACTAACATATTTCGTTTCAGTTTTTTGCCATCATATAATTTTTCCTTTTTTCAAATTATTCATTTTTCTCTGATGATTTTTAAGAAGCAAATTGGACAACTAGTTTCAATGTGGTAACAGTTTCAAAAACACTTCGTAGCCCTAATTCGTACATGTGGTGCGACGGGGAAATATGTCATCCTCTGATCTGCATATGCTCTAGAAATGTAATGGAACGTGGATACGAAGTGTTAACTGTTGTGTCAACACCAGAATTTGAGTCTTATGTTCCAATTCCAATCTCTAGAAAGCGTTACAGAGAGCATAGCTTGTTCCCTTCCTGTGGAATTTTCTAATTTGGGAACCCCAATTGATCTTTAAATGTAACATGATAGGTAGACTTTCACTCTTTAAATCTCTCACATTTAAAGCTGGCAGCAATTTACCATCCCAATGAACGAATACAAAAGTGGGTTCATTTGTCTTAAATAATTCTTTAATCTTAGTAGCATTCGTTTTACGAAACTTCTCCCGATATCTCTGGATCGTATTTCGATTGATTGCCTGTTCATCTATATTGTGCCCTAAGACTAAGAGCTGCTTTTCGAGAATGCAAACGGCAATTGTCTCTGCCTAATGTGGGCATCGATCGAGTACAAGCCATTAATTTGTGAGTTAAAAACATTTTCGTGCCACGTCACAGGCTTTCTCTTTTATACCCTTAGCAACTACCTCTCGTGTCTCTGTTTTCCTCAAGAGACATCTGGGTAATGTTTGTAGAAGGGCCAAGTTGACCTGAAATATCCTTTAATTCCTCATACCTGACGATTCTTCTGATGTATCCATGCAACTGGCAGAGATATCAGAACTACATTGAGCCTTGTCAGTCTGTTTTCATGTGCAATCAATCTCAATAATGCCTTTCTTCACGCTTTGATAGCTTCCTATCGACTCCCCAAGACATCCCTTCGCTCAGGCTTTCTTTGACTCATAAAATTTTCTGTCTTTTCATTTTCATCTGATTGAAACTTTAATATCTAATATAAATAAAATTACTAAATCCCGTTGTAAATTTAAATTCGTTTTCTTTCTGAGTTTCTGACGAACGGCCGGTCATTTTTTGTTAGATTGGCAGTTGAGTAAACTTCATGTATTGTCTAGAATGATGTTAATCGTCTGGTCGGATTCTTGCTTTTATCCCAAAAATAGATCACGCACAATAAGTTAGCATGTCACGAATGTGACAATGTTAACCGTTGCATATTAATAAAATAACAGACCGATAGTAACATTGCAGGTTAGATGGAAGTTGCTAACAGTAATTTGGTGAGATTTAATGGCTAATCAAGTAAATTTTTTTATCACACTTCTCAAAGACGCCATAATTGCACTCGTAGTTGACAATACCAGTAAAAAGAGCAGACGGACTCCGAGAGCTTGGTGGTAGGATGAACTTGAAAGAAACGAACGAACAATCGCACTGGCCTCCAATTCTTACGGCTATGAGGTCAGTGATTCAACTCCAATTTTGTATAAATAAATTGACTCTTATGTTTCATGGAACCAAGGACAAATTGGCGGGGGTTGCGACCGAAAATAATATATTAAGAAATAGAGGAAGCATAATATATAGTTATTATTAATAGTTATATATATATTATATAATATATATATATATATAATTATTATTATATATATATATATATTATATATAATATTATATATATATTATATTATATATATATATTATTATATATATATAAGAGTTAACTTTAACGGCAATCGTTAATAGAGTAAGTGTATTAAATGTCTTGTTATGAAAGAAAGTTTAACTAAATTAAAAATTTTAGGGCGAAGAAGAATTATTGAAC
>JABUQX010128648.1:0-22500 GCA_015478945.1 Trachelipus rathkii
AAAAAGAGAGAAGAGAGAGATTTGCAAGATTTGAGATGAGATAAATGTTGACCGCAGAACCGTTATCGTGAGTATAGCCATAGCAAGCATACACAATTCAGAAACCGATAAACGATATTTACTTACCCAGTAAACAAAATACCAAACTATAGAGACAATAGTATACGGATTATCATTACGCGGTCCACTCGAACCTGAATTAATTGGAATAATTTAATCCACGGACTAGTAATCGTTGCTAAGTGCAATACCAGCTTAGAACTAGGACCGAATTACCCAGAATCAAATCCCAAAACAAGAGAAAAAAGATGGATTCATTCGTGATCAATCGAATCGAAATTGGAAAGTTAGATCGACGTATCATAGTTGTGGCGCAGCAACAGCATTGGAACGATAATTTACCTCAGATTCAAAAAATAAAAATATATATAAACTATATATATATCGTTTATATAATAATAATAAATTAAGTATAATAATAATAAGATACAAAAAAAGGATTGGTATAAGACAGAGCATGGATTTTGAGGCAGTGTCAGCAGAAAATGATAGATGTAGGAAAAGGTGGAGTGATTTCTGTGAGGGGAGAGGATATGTGTGAAGTATCAATTTCTTTAAATCACAAGAGTTCATAGTATAACACAAGAGTTGGTAGGTAGAAGAGGTATTGAAAGTGAAAAGTATGATTGATTTTTTTGTTGGTGAAGAGAGTTGTTGAAGTATGTATTGGATCGTTAAATCAGTGAGGGGTTTAGAATGGGATGTATCGGATCGATTATGTTGTTCTATTGTAAATATTAAGTTAGTGGGGCGACTTGGATGAGGAAACCGGGAGAAGGTGATACGGAAGGAAGTGGGCAAAATTATAAGAGTGAAAAGTTTAAGTGAACAAGGTTAAATAACGGATAAGTATGTAAGAAGGCTCGCAAGTAAATCAGTTGAATGGAACAAGTTGAAACTGAGATAAATCTGGAGCAAATGAAGAAGGCAATTGTTAGCAGTGCAAAAGAGAGTATGTGGTGTGCTAAAGTAGGAAGTAAGAATGATAACAGTGAGTTGTGGAATGAAAAGTTTGAGCAAAAGCGTATAAAGTAAAAAGAAGCGTGGTTGAATGTTGAAAGCAAATGATGAAGTTTCAAAGAAAGATGCTTGGAATGATAATATAAGGAGGAAAAAAAGGAATGCTAAAAAAGATGCATACATAAGAGAAAAAAAGAGTAAATGAACAGTTTTGGAAGGAGGATGAAGGGGACTTAAAGGGAATAGAAGCTCTTCTGGAAGGAAGCGGGAAAGGTTAAGAATTAGGATAAGGGGAACCTGCTCAGAATAATGAATAGGGATGGTGTTTTTGTACCTGAGATGGATGTGAGTGGAGTGTGGAAAAGAACACTTTTGAAAATAAATGTAATATATATTGGCAGTAAATGTTTTATCATTGGGAACATTTTTAAACAATTTTAAATTTTTCAGTCAGTATGTTTAAAGATAAACCCATTAGGGTGGCGAAGAGAAAACCTGTTTTGGGTGAATAGAGAGATAAGAGAGAAAATTAATGAAAGCGCAGATGTTTTTAAAATATTCGAAGGGTAGTAATAGGGGTAAGATGATTAGAAAATTATATGGAAAAATAGAAATGGAACTAAACAGTCAATAAGGAAAGGCAAAGAGAGAGGCAAAATTAATTTAGCAAAGGAATAGTAATAAGAACCCGAAAATTTTTAGCTTTTATAAATTTAGAAAGTAAAATAGGAAACAAGTTGGTTCCAATTAATAATTGATGAACAATAGTGAGTTTCAAAAGATAAGGAGTTGGGTCAACATTTTCAATGCTTAATTTTGCTTCAGTGTTTACAGAGGAAGATTAGATAATAGTTTGGAGACAATAGTTCCTGTATGCATGTAACAAATAGACTTACAGAATTTGAATTGATGTAAAAGATATTAAACGTTTATTAGATCATATTGATCCAAGTTAAGCTGCAGGCCCTGAATGGTATATATGGTAGAATTCTGATAGAGGGGGTAGTATAAGCATTGCAAAGGCACTGTATCTTTGATTTTAGGCGATCTATTAAACATTTGGCTTGAGGTACCGTGAACTGGAAACACATATGTTGTGCCTATTATAATAAGAAAGGTAGTAAGGAAGACTTTGGGAAATTATATGGGCCGTCTAGCTTAACATTCTCTGGTTGTTAAAGGTTCTGGAAAAAGTTCTAATGTCATATAGAGATATATATTTTAGAATAAACAAGGTATTGTATGACTCCAGCATGTTTTAAAAAGGGTAGGTCATGTCAGAACAAACCTTTTAGAATTTATGGAATAACATTACTGACTGCATTGACCGAGGAGAACCAGTTGATATTGTATATTTAGACTTTCAGTAACAAGCTTTTGATAAGGTTCCCCACATAAGGTCTGATGAATAAAGTTAATTGGCAATGTGGTATGAGGTGAGTGCGTACATTGGATGGAGTAAAGAGTGGTTGCGAAATAGAAAACAAGTGTGTACCAACGTAAATGGGAAATAAATCATTCATGGGAGGAGTGGATGAACGAGTGGTGGTCCCACAGGTTCAGCTGCTGGGGGCCACTATTGTTCCTCAATATATATATAATGATTTAGACCAGGGACCTTAAAAGCAATGGTTTTCTAAGTTTGCAGAGTGATACTAAAGAATGGCCACCTCAGTTTAGGAATAGTTGGAAGGATGCAATAAAGTATTCAAAATGATCTTGATAAACTTCTGGGTGGGCAGATAAGTGGCATATGAATTTTAATAGTAAAAAGTGTAAGGTTTTCACCTAGGTTACTCAAGATGAAAAGTTTTTAACTACGATATGAATGGGGAATGGCTTGAGTCTGTGGACCCAAGAAAAAGACTTAGGTGTGATTATAAGCAGTAATTTGAAAGTAGCTAATCATTGTTTGGGAAGCTAGAAAGAAAGCTAATAAGATGCTGGGCATAATAAATGGCAATGTTGTTTACAAGAGCAAGGAAGTATAAGTAAACTGTATAATAGCTATGTTAGGCCAGTATAGAGTATTGTGCACAAGTTGCTTTGGGCCCCTTATTTTAAAGAAAGACTTAGATTAGCTAGATGAGAGTGCAACGTAGAGAAACAAGGATGATTTCTGGGTTTGAGGTAAGAGCTATGAGGAGAGCTGAAGGAGTTGGAATGTTTTCTGTAGAAAGGCGATATTCTCTCAGAAGGGACATGATACAGGTCACAAAATATTTCATCTATTGATAATACAGAGACCAATAAATTTTTCATAGTAGAACATGGACAGGTGACCAGGGGCATAATTAAAGAAATAATTAAGAAACTGAAAGCATGCCATCTGATATAAGAAAGCAGCATTCAGTAATAGGGTTGTTGAAAATTTTGGAATAGTCTGCCAGAGGAGGTTGTTGAGTGTGACTCGGATTGCAATATAATAACAAAAAACATTTAAGAAACGGTAGATTCGTTTATGGATTGGGTTGGGTATCTATAATATATTGGACGAAGCCAAATTGGCGGGTTTTTAGTTATGATATAGTTATAGTTAGATGGCTGCATGTGTGACCATAACTTTGTTATTAATGCATGTGGATGGTTTTGGGTATCAATATTTATATATCATTAGTTTTGACTAAGCCAAATTGGTGGATTTGTAGTACAACAAATTGACAAGCCCTAGGGTGCTTTGTGGATTTGCATGAGCTTGTTTGGGTAGTGGGTTGACGGGACAGTCTCGATAGGCCCATGTGGCTTCTTACTGTCTCTATATTCCTAATGTCCTAATGTCCTAATGTCCTTTACTGAGGAAAGATTTGATAATAGTTTGATGGTAACAAAGAAGAATAGGTATTTTGGGGATGAGGTTATTAGCAAAGAGGAGGAATATGGTAGAGTGAGAAAGTTGAAAAACAGTAAATCTGGCAGGTAATAGATGAAATTAACTGGTGAAATGATCAAGAACGGAGGGAAGATGGTGATTGATTGGATCTTGAAGTTGTGTAAAAAAGCGTTTTTGGAGGGTATAGTCCCGAGGGATTGGAGGAGAGAAGTAATAGTACCTTTATATAAGGGTAAGGGAGATACGAATGGAACTGTAGAAATTATAGGTATTTAGTTTATTGAGTGTGTAGGGAAGATATATGCTGGTGTTGTGGTCGAAAGGAGCGTGCCGAGTGACTGAAAGGACTGAATATGGTGAAGAACAAGGTGCGTTTAAGAGTAGTCAGAGGATGTGTGGATCAAATCTTTACATTGAAGCAAATGATCGAGAAAAAATGATGAGAGAGAAGAATACATTGTATTTAGATTTATAGATTTGGCAAACAGGGGATGATATGGTTAATAAGGCGAAGGTCTATGGCAGTGTTAGTGATATATAGTGTGGGTGGTAGGCTTTAGAATGGAATCAAAAGTATGTATGACGATAGCGAGCGCGTGTGTAAGAATAAATGGTGTCAAAAGTGATTGGGTTTAGTATTAATATGCCGGAGTGAGACAATGTTGTGTTATGTCTCCTTGTTTATTCAATTTGTATATGGATGGGGTATGAAAGAATTCAAGGTGGGTGTAACAGAAATGGGTTGTTACGAATGATGGGAGATGAGTGGAGGGCGTCCTACTATTTATAGTGCGGATGTATTTGGTTTTGTGTGGCGCAAATCTGAAGAGCTTTGAGAGTATTGGTGATGAGATTTGCAGGGTGTGTAAAAGAAGGGGTTTGAAAGTAAACATAGATAAGAGATAGGTTATAGTGGTTGTGAGTGAGAGCGAGCCTCATGTGACAGTTAGTTAGATAGCGTGGATGCACTGGAACAAGTGTCCATAGAGTATTAACATATTTAGGGTATATGTTGGATGAGAAGGGAAGCGGATGAATGCACAGTTAGTAGGAAAGGAATGTTGAATGGCAGGAAGCAGTGGCGTGTGAATAAAATCGGCTTGTGAATGTAAACGGGAGCCTTAAGTCGTTTAGTGCGCTAGGGTCCTAACATGACGGTAGCTGTTTACCGTGTTTTAGTTGTATAGTAGTTGAGAACTATGGTCGGAATTGAATTATAGATATCAAGTTCAATGTGTTCAGATGGACAAGTTCAATGTGTAATATGCTACGTGTTGTGAGAAGAATTGATAAAAATGAGAATGAACATATTATAGAGTTTGTGTGTGTGAAGAAAGGAGTAAACGAGAGTAAATGAAAGTATGTTGAAGATGGTTTGGTCATAGTCGGAAAGGATGAATGATAGTCGGTTGGTTAAAAGAATGTATAGTGGCGAGTGTGTTGACTCCGTTCGAGATCCGGCGATTCGACAGAAAAAGCTGGATTGAGATCAGTAAACGAATGTCTGAAGTTGGGAGAAAAATGTGAGTTGGGCAGAGGCGGAATAAAAGTGCATAATAAGAGAGAAATGGCGGGGTTTGTGAGGGGGTATGGTTGTGGCCCGACCTGGGTAAAAGGGGATGAACCTTACACAGAAGATTTACCATTAGTGGAGGAGTCCGATCGCAGTCCCGATGAAGCTATATGGTGGAATTTTCTGACTGGAACGCAGTCCCTTACTAATTAATCGGACACAGAGGGGCGTAAGTCTGGGCTTTCTTTTCGACTTTTATCATTTCTTCTACTGCTATTTACTTATTCTGATGCTATGCTTCTACGCACCATACCCACCAGTCTGGGGACGAAAAGGTAGATATGAAGAATATATATAATATTATATATAATATATATATATATATATTATATATAATATATAATATATAAATATATATATATATATATATATATATATATTATATATATATAATATAATAATATAAAAATAATAATAATATAATAATAATAATAATATATAATAATAAAAAATAATAATATCATGATGAATTAATAATTACATGCCTAGAGCAGCTAATAAAGACTGTTATTAGTAACTAAAGACTCTACTTTAATATTGTAACCTCTTTAACATATGAATTTACTTTATTTTATGATGCTATACCTTAAAAAGACTGATATTATAGAAAAATAAGTAATTTAAAAAAAAACAAAATATTTTGGCCTTTTGTCTTTCTTAAAAAAAAATGTTTTTTTTTTAAAAAAAAAATGAACATTTTTTTTAAATCCCAACCCTATATACTATATATAATATATATATTATATATAATATCATAAAATATAATAATATAATATATATATATATATAGTATATATATATATTATATATATAATAATATATATTATATTATTTAGTATATTATTATAATATATATATATATAATCTAAAGCCAAGTAAAAATGATCAAGTATTAAATTGGAATGATATATTAGTATTAATGGGTATGGTATTGCTATCCTTTAGACATTAATATATATATATCTATATAAATTAGAGTATATATCATATATATAATATATAATATATATAATATATATATATATAATATATATTATATATATATATATATATAATATAATATATATATAATATATATATAATATATATATATATATATATAAATATATATATAAGTAGTATATATATATATATTATAGTATATATATAATATATATTATATATATATATATATATATATATAGGTGGACAAAACAGGGGTTGGTACCAAAAAATCATCACAGTGTGAAGAAATTAAATGATAAATAATTGATTTTTTTTTTTCTAATATCATTTCATTATTAATCTATACAGTAAATAAATTAATACATATACATATAATTTAGAAACTAAATATTTATTTTGGTAACACATGGTTGAAAATGCCCACTGATGAATGAATGCCATTGCCTCATTGGTGAAACTTGTAAATGTAAATAGTATTGCTATTGTTACATATTGATAGTCACTAAACAGGCATATTGCAAGTAAAATTAATTAAGTAATATTTAAATTTATATTACATATATTATTTATTTATATTATTTATATTTATATTGTCACCAATATAATCTGAACTCAAGGGAAATTAACTCAGGAATTTAGTAATTTAACTCCGCTATAGTTTTAGACCAGAGCTGTAACCTGAGAAACTAAGTGATTGGTTTCAGTATCATAGAATTGGTCAAGGCCCTGTTATTATTTAAAACCCAAATCAAGTCTCTGCCTTCAAGTTTAAACTATTGGACTTGTAAGTCCTGTAACTGTGTAAATATTAGCTGTAAATTAATCTGTAATTGTACATTGATTCGGCAATTGGACCGAAATCACTAAATTATATTTTTTTGGTTGCACTATTATTCCTCTCTTACTTCTAAAATGTAGATAAATTTCCAAAATTAAAATTTTAAAAATAATTGAGTGGTATCATTAATCAGTTTGCATTTTCGATTATTTTCGATAAATATAAGATTAGATTGGTAAATATAGAGTTAATAAACTCATGTAACTTGCGATAACTAGTAAAACTGTTATTGATAAAAGTTAATGTTAGTAATAATTTAATAAACATTAAAAATATACTCAATAGATTGACTATTGGAAGAGGTACGAAGATAAAAAGGTTTTGGAATTAGCAAAAGCTAGTGATGGTTGGACAGGAGAGATAAAACCAAAAGTCTGTTTATAATTACTGGTAAGTTGTTGATTATTTCAAAAACAGAAAGAGTGAGAGGCACATTTCAAAAGGTGTTCTCAAAAGAGGAAGAATTTTGAGAAACAGGGATGCAGTTTACGACGTGAGCTTTGAACTGCTGTAAAAGAAATTCTTGATATTACCGGCTTGGAAAATCTGGACCCTCCAGCATCTACATCTGCCAGCATCATGAGTGAATCAAATTGTAAGTGATACAAGTTTAATGTCCACATCTCTAGTTCCATCAATCTAATAAAATTCCCAATCTCAAGATGTGACTTCCTGTGCATCTACTCCACAACTTCTCAAGAAGCATAAGTTCATCGGTAATTGTTCAAACAAATATTGATAAAAAACATATTGACCTACAAGTAGCTTGTTTCTTTTTTAGTGCCTAAATCAGATATATCAGTGCACACAGTGAATAAAATAAAACTAGACTATCAACTAATAAAACATCATATAGTTTTTATTAATCCATAAAAAGAATTTTTTAAAAATCTTAAATTGATGAAAATAATACGGAATATATATATATAATATATATATATATATATTATTATAGCTATATATAATATAATATAAGTATATATATATATATTATAATATATATTATAAAATATATATATATTTATATATATATATATATATATAATATATATATATATATAATATATATATATATTATATAATATATATATATATATATATATATATATATATATATATATATATATATATATATATATATATATATATATATATATATATATATATATATATATTATTTATAAAGTTCACATACTTTACCCCACCTTCTCTCCCCAGTGTGAGACTAGGTAAAGTGTGTTCTCATGCAACCAGAAGCACAGAATATTAGTAGAAAGAAGTAGTGACGCAAGTCGACAAAAGAAGAGCCAGCCTCAAACCACACACCCGCCTTCTATTACCCTTAGTGAGAACTCGTTGGTTTAAAAAACCCACCCTAGGGTTTCATTGGACTGGAATGGGACCATCACTATGGCATCACATCAATATAGGGTTCATCCATTGTGGCCCAGGTGGGTTACAACCATGCCCCCCTCACAAAACCCCTGCCATTCACTCCTATTAGCACCTTTCTTCATTGCCTTCTGGCCACACTCACATTTCTCGTCCCTCCATGACGATTCTTTTTATATTGTTTACCACTATATTATCAGCTTAACCAACTGACTATATCATCCATCCTTTCACATGAAACAAACCCTTCTCAACATGACTTTCATTTGATTCTCTCATTTAACATCTTTCTCGCATCACACAACTCTCTAAATATGTTCCATTCCTCCATTTTAATCAATTCTTCTCACACCTAACGTGCCCCTAAGATTGTTCATCTGAAAACATTGTACTTTAGGATCTATACCTCTTATTCCTAGACAAGTCCTCACACTATACATTTAACCCGGTAAGCAGCATACTCTCATCTTGAAGGACCCTAGTCAACACTCAAGGACTGTAGTTCCTTACCATCCACCACAGATTTAATTACACACCAGCCATCTCCTGCCATTCACAACTTACTTACTACACTGTTTGGTATGCATCTGTTCCTTTCAGTCCAGCGATTTATTCTAAAGTATGTAAACCTCACGACATTGTTCTCAGTTACACCATTCTAACACAACTTCTCCATCGAGAAGCTGACGTCCACGTCAAATCAACCGATAACCTTTACTCTTATCTTAACAGTATGTGATACTTTCGAAGACGCCTTCCTCTTTTACACATTTCTCACCCTGCCAAATCCTCTTTACCAAGTCGCCCGTCAAAACTCTTGAGATTCGCCACCATAACGCAAAATCATCCAGTAGGGGACCCTCCATCTCCTTCCATCTCCATCATTGTAAACCGTTCCCTGCCACCTGCACCTCTAATTTTTCATGACCCGCATACCATATACAAATGTGATAATATCCACGTAGACATAAATACGTCCCTTGCGTCCGCCCACTGCTATATTAATATTAATTCTAATCCTTTTGACTCCATTTTTTCATATAAATACTAGTATATATATATAATATTATATATATATATATATATATATAATATATATATAATATTAAACTATATATATAGATATAATATATATATACTATATAATATATATATATATATATATATACAAGATATATATAGTATATATAATATATATAATATATATATATTATATATAGTATATTTATATATAATATATATATATATATATATTATATATATATATTATTGTAATAAAAAATTACCACCCTCCTTCTCCTTTTTTTTTTTTTCTTTTTTTTATTTCCTTCAGAATCTAGGTTTATGAAGTGTCCTCTTCAAGACAGTTTTAAGTATTTTTTACATAACTTCAAAATAGTTCAACAGCCAAACTTCCATTTTATTGAGCACAGGTCGCTCATTCTTGCTACTTTTATTTGAAGCTTTCCTCAGGAAAATCTGGAGGTAGGTTGACGTGATACTTTAAGTAATTTCCTATATTAAAAGGAAAACTTTGGGGAGATTTTTTTGAAATATGAGTAAGTTAAATTTTTTTACAAAATCACTGATTGTAAATGCATAGTATATGGCAGTTATTTTTTTTGGTTTTTAGGCACCTATCGTTGTGAATAACATTTGGAACTAAGAAGAGTAGGGCAGAAACTCTTTTAACCGTTTCAACTTTTTTGAAGAATCACGTAATATAAAACCCCCTCGAAGCATTCCTTTACTGACTTCATTTCATACATTTGTTCTTTCTGTTAACAAGCGTTGTAGATTCCCAGCACACAACATTCCACCACTTTACATCCGCTTAAACCAATCGAGTATCAATTCCATTCCTTTCCGCTGTGACAAACCATCTCGACATAACTGTTCATTTAATTCTCTCATTTACCCCTTCCCTCATTTTATCAGGTTCTTCCACACCTAACAACCCCATAAGATTGTCGTATGCTGAACACAACTTATTATTATATTATTGATTATGTTTAATTATTATTATTATTATTAGTTATTATATTATTATTATTTATTATTATTATTATTATTTATTATTTAATTATTATTAATTTTTATATATTATTATTAATTATTATATTAATATTATTAATTATTATTATTATTATATAGTTATTAATTAATTATTATATTATTATATTATTATTATTATTATTATTATATTTTATTTTTATATATATTATTATTATTATTATTTAGTTGTTGTTTTGGGCGGAGGATGCTCGCGGCCGCCAAACTTCGGAAATGTCAAATCCCGTCCTTGGCCCGGTGTCTTCATGCTGTAGGATGTAGTCGCCCCTGAGGTGGTCTCTGGCCCGATTGCGTCCTGGTCATCACAAATCTCAACCAATGGGATTTTCTATGTCGCTGGGGGGTTCGCTCGTCCTGCCATTTTTGCTCTCAGTTCTGTCCCTCTACTGTCGTTGATCTCTTTGGATTGCGTGGCCCATGCGACCCTTCGAAGCAAGTTCTTTCCTGATGTGCTAACTATCCCTTTTCAGCATCGCCTTCAGCACATCTTATCCGAATCAACTCTCTTTTTCGTAGTGATCGCATTTTTTCCCTTCCTCTTGGAACTGAACATCTTGTACAAGATCTAACCATCTCAGCGCCTTGTTCCTCTTTCGTTTCGTTTGGGATTTCCCCTGTCGTTAGTCTTTGCTTACCGGTCTAGCCTGCATTCTTATTGTGCTGTGGAGATTTCCCTGTACATCACACTCAAAAAAAAAAAATTAGTATTATTCAATTTTAATGATTACTTTCAACATTACTGTTACATGGTATACGATTAAGAGAGTGGTTGGTTGGAATAGGAAACAGGGTGTACAAACTAAATACGCAATCAAGTCATCATGGGAATATAAATAGAGAAAAGTTGCCCCCAACATGTTCAAATATGCTGGGGCCACTATGTTTCCTCTTTATACTATAAATGATTTTGAGCAGGTAACTTTAACTGTAAGATTCTAATTTGGCAGTGAACAAAAGTGGCTACGTAAGTTTTGAAATGATTGACATGATGTATAAAGATTTTCCTATGATTCTTGAATACTTCTTCGAGTAGCAGAAGTAATTGGCAAGATCAAAGTTGTAAGTACGATATAGACTTTCTCTAACTCAATATATATAATATCTATGATATAAGTATTAACTATATATATATATATATATATAATTAATATTATATATATATAGTATATATATAGTATATATATATATATAATATATTATAATATATATAAATTATTATATATGATATATATAGTATATATATTTTACTATATATATAATAATATATATATAAATATATATATGATATATATATATTATATATTTATATTATATTATATATATACTATATATATAATAAATATATATATATATATATATATATATTATTACATGGTGTCTCAAAAAAGTGGTACTACACATTGATGCTTTAACAGGGTAAAACTACTGTACGATGGGGGATCAACTTAGCTTTGGGAAAGAAGTGTCCTCAAGTGATAATTGAGACCCAGGAAACGCCACGGAAGTGCAATAGACGGTTCAGAAGGAGTTCGATAAACCGCCACCAACGCACCCGGACCATTGCCCGCATCAGAGATAAATTCGAAGCAGATGGAACCGTTCACACAACATAAACAAAAAAATGTTCTGGAAACCTCACATCCACCAACCCTGCAAAGGAAGAGCAGGTACAGAAAACCCTCATCGATCCCCACATAATTTAAACAAGTCGGCTCTGGAACACATCTCCAAGATAGGCGTCCATCGCATCTTAAAGGCGTCTACGCTGAAATACTACGATATCAAGACTACTGCCATGCCTTCTCAATGATAAGCAAGATGCCGGACCGGAGACTTCAAATTTGTGAATGGTGTACCTGGCTAATTGTGCAGAAGATGCAGGGTTTCCACTAAAAAAATTGTCTGGAGCGCATGTGGCCACTCTTTAAATTAAATGCTTGATTAATTCGCCTAATTGTACCGCTACGTGGTCCTTGGTAACCCATGATTAGAGACTGAACACCGATTCTATTAGACCTACCAGGGGTACTGAAGTGGATTTTTAAGCCGTTTTGTGAGACATTCGATAGACTTTTTTTTAACGGAGCGGTAGATGAGGAGAGGTACCTAACCTTGCTGCAGGAGTCGGTATCGGTCGGTCCACGACATTGACTGTGATGTTGGTGATAACGACGTGATTTTACTTTCACAAAGATGGAGCAACTCCCACTCTATCGTGATGTAAAGAGCTCAACCTCGATTGCAGCATTTTCTAAACACTGTTGAATGGACGAAGGGTAGGTATTGAAATATCGCCGCGCGTGTTCCCCTAGATATCACGCCAATGGACTCTTTTTATGGTAATACCTCAAGGACAGAGTTTATCCTAAACCAAGACGATAAGTGCATTGAAATGTGGAAATTCGAAAAGCAATGTTGTGACAATTCCAAATAAACTGTTAGTGTTCGTTTGCCGAATCATTGGCTCGCCATTATCAGCTTGTGTTTTTGGCAATGTTGGTCATCTTTTTGACATTTGCTGAACATGATTCCTTTAAATACATGTATGATCTGTAATTCAAAGTCTTTAAAACTTGTCACCATGTTCATAAATAAAGTTTGTATGGTCTTTTCAAAAGGAGTGTTAGCAACAGAACTTTTGAAATATAATGTAATATAATATATATAATATATATATATATATATATATATAGTATATATATATATATAATATATTATATAATATATAGATATATAAATATATAATATATATATTATAATATATAATATATATCATTATATATGATAGGTTATATATATATATATAATATATATATATATATAATGATATAATATAGATATATATATATATATATATATATATATAATATTAGTGATGCCCGGTAACATCCGCATCCGCGGAGCATCCGGACATTATTAAAGATCCCGCATTCCGTCATCCGGCGCCTTTGCCCTGCGGATGTGCGCGATGTTTTTGTCGAGATTTGATAAAGAATTTTAATAAAAATACTTAAATAAAATATCTAAAAAATAAAATAAAAATGGTAAATGACGTTGAAGGCATTCAAAAACCTGCTTGATATTCCCATATCTTAATGTTAAAAGACATTCAACTCGATGGAATAGAACACTTCATATGATGGAAAAGGAAGTATTGCTCAAAGAACTTCCTGCTTCTACGCAAGTTCGTATTCCAAAGTTAACAAACTTATTAATTTGGAGGAAAATGACATCATAGCACACTGCATTAAGCTATTGAATACTCATACGAGACACTACCAAGAAAAAATCAGCGTTTTTCCCCCTACAGCTTTTGTCTCTTTATGTAATCCATTAATCTCAGACGCTAAGAAGCTTTTGAAACCATCTTCAATGAAATGATGACGTTTAAAAGAATGAAGATGTAATTAAACTAAGAGGTAGAAAAACGCTTTTGGTTCTGTTGTGGAGAATTAATGCTTCATACATACAATTTACTTAGATACCCGTTATAAGGGCAAGTTTTTTTTGTATAACGATATGTAGAACAGTTAAAATCGTTACTTTGTGGTTGCAGTTGAAAAACTTCAATCCGGACAGTCTATTAATTCTCCACCCATTAAAATGAAAAAAAACAAAACTACAGAAGCCAACAGCCTTCTACAACAGTAATCAATACAGGATTCACTGGGAAGAATTCTATGACAGTCCAGTAGTGAATGAAGAAACACACCATTACCAAAAGATGTAGTGAAAATGATGAAAACTACGAACCTCAGAAAAAAACGAACTTAGATTCAAATGCATGATCCAATCAGTTTTGGTAGAAAGTTAATGCCAAAATGTTTACCCCCGCTTGAGACTTGCAAGGAAATCTTCAATCCGAAACAGGTCTATTTAATTTAATGTTCTAAAAATATGTTAAAAATATGAAATATAACCAGAACAACATCTTCTATCAAGTAAATCAATAACAGATTCACTGGAAGAAGTTCTACAGAGTCCAGAAGTGATGAAGAAACATACGCAAGTTATCAAGATGCAGTGCAAATGATTGAGAACTATCACCAAGAAAAACGACTGGATACAAATCAAATGACGATCCTATCAGTTGCTGGAGTGTTAATTAAGTAAAATGCAAATGTTTAACCCCCACGCTTAAAGTAAACTTTGCAAGGAAATACATCTGGCCTGTCCTCCAACTAGTTTCCAAGTGAAAGAGAAACAGACTCTCGCAAAAAAGGGGCAGAAAAATTGAAAGTCTCATCAAGCAACACCTTCCCGAGTATTTTGAATTTCAATACTATGCAAAAAGTATATAATCTTGTATAATCTCTTTCATTAAGGTCGGAAGTTAGGGAAAGAGTTGGTGGGGTGCCTTTGAGTTGGGTCCCCGTCCCGAACCCAAATTATCTTAATAGATTGTGGCTTAAAAACTCGATATATATATATATATAATATATATATAATAATATATATAGATAAATATAATATATATAATATAATATATATAGTATATCTAATATATATATAATATATATATAATTATATATATATATATATATATATATAATATGTATATATTATATAATATATAAGAGTTGGTGTAGTAAGATGATGAGTCGAAGTGAAAAGTATGATGATTTTGTGTTGGTGAAGAATGAAATGTGAAGTTATGTGTTGGATGTTAAGATCAGTAGGGGTTTCAGGAAATGATATCGGATCATTATGTTTCTCTATGTAAAATTAAAAGTTAGTGGGCTGGACTGGAGAGGGAGGTGATACGAAAGGAAGTAGGTAAAATTAAGAGTGAGATATTAATTGAGCAAGACAATAAGGATAAGATGTAAGAGCGCTCGCTAGTAAATCGGTTGAATGTGGACAAGTTGATACTGAACCAGGTGTTGATGTAATGAGGAAGCAATTGTTGTAATCTTTCGGTTGGCTCTTGAATGTGTTTCCGTATATAAGTAAGAATGTTAATAGGTGAATGGTGGAGAGAAGAGGTGATGAAAGCGGGTAAAAAAGTAAAAAAGCGTGGTTGAATGTACCTAAAACAAATGATGAAGAACTCAAAAGAAAGAGCTTTGGATGTTAATAAGGAGGAAAAAAGAAATACAAAGGTGTTACGTAGGAGAAAAAAAGAGGTAGATGAACAGTTTGGAAGGAAGGAGGATGAATGAACAAGGGAATCAGGAAGGCTCTTCTGGAAGGAAGCGGGAAAAGTGGTAAGAATGAGAATAAGGGAATCTGCTTAGAATCAATGAAATAGGGATGTGCTTTAGCAATTGATGAATGGATGTGAGGGAGTGTGGAAGAACACTTCGAAAATCTGTGAACAATATTAACAGTAATGAAGAGGTGAATTAGGTGATGTTGTGTGGGTTTGATGGTACAAGAAGGATAGGTATTTTGGTTGAAATGAGGGGGGTTAATTACGTTAAGGAGAGGTAATGGTAGAGTGAAAAAGTTGAGAGAATGGTATCTGCAGGTATTAGATGAAATTACTGGTTGAAATGATCAGAACGGAGGCCGAAGATGGTGATTGATTGGATTTGGAAGTGTGTAATAAAGCGTTTTATTAGAGGGTATAAGTTCCAAGGGATTGGTGGAGAGCGGTAATAGTACCCTTATTAGTAATGGTAGGCGGGCGAAAAAGGGGAACTGTAGAAATGATAGGGGAATAAGTTTATTGAGTATTGTAGGGATGGTATATGCTGGGTATTGTGGTCCCGAAAGAGTTGCGTCGAAGACTGAAGGAACTGGATTGTGAATAACGAGGTGCTTTAGGAGTGGTAGAAGGATGTGTTGGATCAAATCTTACATTGAGAACAAATGATGAGAATATGAGGGAGACAGAAGAATAATTGTATTTAAGTTTTTGGATTTGCAAGCAGGCGTATGATATGAGTTAATAGGGAAGGTTTATGGCAGATGTTGAGTGGATATAGTGGGTTTGGTGGTAGCTTCCCTGAATGGAAATCAAAAAGGTATTTATGACGAATGTGAAGCGGTGTGAAGAATAAATGGTGGTCAATGGTGATTGTTTAGGATTAATAGCGGAGTAAGACGGGGTTGTGTTATGTCTCCTTGGGTTATGCAATTTGTATAGTGATGGGGTTGAGGAAAGAATTCGGGTGCGGGATGGAAGGAAAGTGGTGGAGGAATGGAGATGAGTGGAGGGTGCCCTACCCTACATTATATGCGGATGAATTTTTGGTTCTGTGTGGCGGAATCTGAAGAAGTTTGAGAGGATTTGGTAGAGAGATTTGGCAGGTGTGTGTAAAAGGAAGGGGCTTGAAAGTAAATGTGGATAAGAGTAGTTATGGTTGTTGAGTGAGGACACTCCTCAGTGTGGAGTTATGTAGATGGTGAGCAGCTGAACAAGTGTCTGAGTTTAAATATCTTTAGGGTATATGTTGGGTAGTGACGAAGGGAACTGGACGATGCTAGATGGTAAGTAGGAAAGTTGTGAATGGTCAGGAAGTTGCTGGTGCAATTAAATCGTTGGTGAATGTAAAGGGAACTAAGTCTTGAGTGTGCTAGGTTTTAACATGAGGGTAAATTTGTTACTGTGATTAATGTATAGTATAGAGACTATGGTCTGGAATAAGAAGTATAGAATCTAAAGTCAATGTGTTCAGATGGACACTCTTAGGGGTGTGCTAAGGTGTGAGAAGAAATTGATAAAGTGAACGAATGAACGTATAGAGAGTGGGTGTGGTTGAAGAACAAGTGTAATAGTTAGCAGAAAGAATGATCAGTATTGTTGAGCATGGTTTGTTCATAGATGGAAGATGAATGATAGTCGTTGGTTAAGCGGATGTATAGGCGAGTGTTTGGGAACCGACCGGCTGGGAGACTGAAGAAAAAAGTGGATTAAGTCAGTAAATCGAAATGTTGAGAGGAGAGCAAAATGTGCAGTTTGGTACGAGGCGAGAAAAAACAGGTGTATAACAGGCAGTGAATGGCGGGGGAATTGGCGGAGGGTATGGTTCAGTGGCCCACCTGGGGCCAAGGGATGAACCCTTGACATTGACGATCTACCATAGGTGGAGGGCGTCGCAGTCGCTCGTCATATGAAGCTATTAGGGTGGATTTTCTCATGAGCTGCGATGAGTCTCATAACTGCTACTTGGTAACTTGAGGGGTGGGTAAGGCTGGCTTCTTTTCGTACTTGTTGGTCATGTTCTTGCTACTGCTTTTTTCTTTTCCCAATGCCCGTCGCTGCACTCTTACTCCCCATTCTTTGGGAAAATATAAAGAAGAATGAAGAAGAGAAAGAAGAATATATATATATAATATAATAATATATATATAAGTAGTATAATATTTATATAATATATATATATATATATATATATATATAATATATATATATATATTTATATATTATATATATATATATATAGTATAATATATATATAATATATATTATATTTATAGTTTATAAAATATGAATATTATTATATATATATATATATATATAATTTTTTTTTTTTTGTTCTCTTAGGTGTGATGTGTTGTGTCGTGCTGTGTAAAATGGAAGATGATGATGTCTGGTGTCTTCAGTCTTGAGATGGTAGCGAGAGGAGGTTTGATGGAAGTTCATAGGGAGGTTCTACAACTGAGGAGCAAGAGTGTTGCTATGGTGTCCAGACGACTATGTCGGTTGGTAGGGGTGAAGTGTCTGTGCTTTCTTGTTATTACATTTTGTTTTATTTTTTCCTTTCAGTTGGTAACCTAAACTTTTGAATAAGATCCGTAAATGTAAATGTAGCCCCTCCCTCTGGATAAATACCTGTGTATCATCATTGGTATTTTAGTTTTTGGTAGTAGGGCGAGTTTCATAGGTGTGGTTGTCTAAGTATTGAGTTAGACAATTTTAGCCAAATTCATGTAAAAAAATAGGTACCTTCTGGCTACCTAGTTACAAGAGTATTGTTTTGGTTCATTCTAAAGAAGAAATTAAGGTTACAAAATTAGAGTTATCATTAGAAAGGAACATCATGGTGAGTCAGAAGTTTGTTTCTGTATTACGTTAGGCTACTACTGGGTTAAATCTCAATATATATATATATATATATATATATATATATATATATATATATATATATATATATATATATATATATATATATATATATATATATATATATATATATATATATATATATATAATATATATATATATATATATATGAGTAGGGAAATTGTGAATGGCAGCAAGGTGGCTGGTGCAATTAAATCGCTAGTGGATGTAAAGAGACTAATCTTGAGTGCGCTAGGGTCTTAATGGTATAGATAGGGTATAGATCTAAAGTAGAATGTGCTAAGATGGATAAACGTAGGGTTGTGTTAGGTGTAGAGGAATTAATAGAATGATGAATGAACATTTTGGAGAGCTGTGTGGTGTGATGAAAGGGGTAAATTAGAGAAATGTAAGTACGTTGAGATGGTTTGATTATGTGGAAAGGATGGATGATAGTGGGTTGGTTAAGCGGATGTATAGTGGTGCGTGTGGTGGGAATTGAGCGGGTGCGAGATGGAAGAAAAAGTGAATTGAGTCAGTAAAGTACTGCCTGGAGGTGAGAAATGAGAAATGTGAGTTTGACAGAGGCGAGAAGAAAATTAAAAAATTGTATTTTTAAATGCCAATTAATTTAACCATGTGCAGCCAACCCTACTTGATGTAAACCTATTGAGATTATGAAATTAAGTTGTGGACAATATATATATATATATATATATATATATATATATATATATATATATATATATATATATATATATATATATATATATATATATATATATATATATATATATATATCTTTCTACTTATATATATATCTATATCTATATATATATCATTTTTTTCTCCAGACTGGGGTAGGTGCGTGACAGTCGGAAAAGAAAGTAGCGTAGAAGATATGACACAAGTCGAAAAGAAAGCTCGGCCTTACCGCCCCCTCTATACCTATTAGTGAGAACTCGTCGCAGTCAGAAAATCCACCTTAGAACTTCACGGGACGCGACGGACCCTCCTATGTCATATCGTCAGTGTAGGGGTTCATCCCTGGCCCAGGTGGGCTACAACCATACCCCCCTCACAAAACCCGCCATTTACTCCTATTGTGAACCTTTATTCTCGCCTCTGCCAACTCACATTCTCTCCTCAAGACATTCCTTTACTGACTCAATTCACTTTTTCTTCGGTCTAATAGCCGGTCGATTCCCAACACACTCATCTGCTTAAGGACCGACTGTCATTCATCCTTTCATATGATCAAACCATCTCAATGTACTTTCATGTATTCTCTCATTTACCCCTTTTCTTCACACCACATAACTCTCTAATACGTTCGTTTCCCTCATTTATCAATTCTTTTCACCTAACACGTCCTTAAAAATTGTCCATCTGAACACATTGAACTTTAGATCTATCTCATTCCAGACCATAGTCTCCAGCTACTATACATTAACACAGGTAACACCATATCCTCATAATGTAAGACCCTAGCACTCAAGATAGTCCTTTGTGACCAACGATTTAATTGCACCAGCCATCTTCCTGCCATTCACAACTTTCCTACTACACTCTGCATCATCCGCTCCCTTTTCATCTAACATATATCCTAAATATTTAAACTCGACACTTGTTCCAGCTGCTCACCATCTAACATAACTTCACACCGAGGACTATTTTCACTCACAACCATAATCTTACTCTTATCTACGTTTACTTTAAAACCCCTCCTTTTACACACCCTTCCAAATCTCTCTACTAATTCTCTCAAACTCTCTACAGATTCGCCTCCCAAAACCAAATCATCAGCATATAATAGGTAGGGCACCCTCCACTCTCTTCCTTTCTCTATCATTCTTACACCTTCCCCTGCCTTTAAATCCACCTTTAAATCTTTCTAACCACATTAATATACAAATTGAACAAGCAAGGAGAAATAACACATTCCTTCCTCACTCTTTTATTAATATTAAATCAATCAATATCAACTCCATTTACACTTACACATGTTTAACT
The DNA here is from genome assembly GCA_015478945.1 of Trachelipus rathkii. Classification (NCBI taxonomy): domain Eukaryota; kingdom Metazoa; phylum Arthropoda; class Malacostraca; order Isopoda; family Trachelipodidae; genus Trachelipus; species Trachelipus rathkii. Next base: position 20,696 of record JABUQX010128648.1, read on the forward strand.
ATTGTCATACATACATACTAGTGATGGACATGACATCCGCATTCGCATTTGCGGAACATCCGCACCTAAATTGACATCCGCATCCTCATCATCACTTAACGGCACATCCGCATCCGCATCCTCATTGAAAAATGAGGATGTTTTCTACATTTGATTAAATACATATAAAATAAATATTATTTGGCATCTTTATCATGGGAGTTAATGGGAATAGTTGTAATTTTGAATTTCGATTTCTGTATATATATATATATATATATATATATATATATATATATATATATATATATATATATATATATATATATATATATATATATATATATATATATATATATATATATATATATATATATATTCTTTCTATATATATATATATATATATATATGTTACTTTAAGTTGCTTACAGACCCGCAACGTTAACTATTGACAGAAGGATACCCCTAAAATGCTGTTGAACCTATTTTTTATTTAACTATTAAACACAAAAATCACATAAGAATTAGACGTTCTTTAAAAAATGTGCCGTTTCAAATTTTAAAGCAGCTGATTGTTCTTGTTATGGACCATACTTCTTTATATTTTAAGGAGCGTTTCTTCAAACAAAAATATGGACTTCCCATGGGATCACCTTTATCCGCCACTATGAGCAACTTTTCATTGAGGTTTTTGAGCAGAAGTTTATTTTTCAACATCACACACACAGGAATATCTTGTGGAAGACGATGGGCGAGTCATCACTGACATCTACCTTCAACGCACACATATTGACGCTTACACAAATTGGTATTCGGCGCATGCACTTTCAACTAAGATTGGAGTAGTGGCGTCGCAGATTTTCAGGGCCTATAGGATTTGTAGCCCAGTCAGGATTGAAAAACAACTGAAAACGATCCGAGAGACTTTTGTTAATCTATACTATCCTCTTCATATTTTTTATAGGGCCCATGTTAGGGACAGGAGGACTTTTTACCAAGGACAAGAAGATCCTCTCACAGGACGAATTTATTTGAATATCCCCACTGATAACCACAATATCTATAAAATGTTACTCCCAGAACAAGTGGCTCCTGTCAAGAATGTCGTGAAATTGAAGGGACTATTACAACAGCAACCAAAACTCCCCTCAACTCATGCTCAACCCGTCCCGTGTGTTTACAACATAGAATGTAGTCAGTGTCATTTTGCTTATATCGGTGAGACGGTGGATCTGAAGAGAAGAATTTATCAACATAAAAGGGATTTGTCAATGGATAACCTGAACTCGGCTTTAGTTAAACACAGGACTCTCTTCAACCATGCCATTGATACCAGTCGACATAGGGTTCTACAAAAAAACAACAATACATCATCTAACTTACTGAAAGTTTCTGTATTTATAACTGCAGGAACCGGGTCATCAACAATTTGGAGGGGGAAGTAAAATTTGATCATTTCATTAATAATATACTACTGACGGAAAAAAATGGCAAATTTTGTTAGAAAAGACAAAATCGAGTCAACCAACTGAAATTCTACTTGCCGATTGACATCACATTTCCGGAATTCTTGTTTCTACTAAGAGGAATGAACAAAGTGCTATAAATGCACAGAAAAGCTATTTCATTTTTAACTGATTTTAATGTCATTTTTTAAAGAACGTCTAATTCTTATGTGATTTTTGTGTTAAATAGTTAAATAAAAAATAGGTTCAACAGCATTTTAGGGGTACCCTTCTGTCTATATATATATATATATATATATATATATATATATATATATATATATATATATATATATATATATATATATATATATATATATA
>JABUQX010128648.1:27500-30000 GCA_015478945.1 Trachelipus rathkii
ACCAGCCACCTTCCTGCCATTCACAACTTTCCTACTACACTCTGCATCGTCCGTTTCCTTCTCATCCAACATATACCCTAAATATTTAAACTCAGACACTTGTTCTAGCTGCTCACCATCTAACATAACTTCACACTGAGGAGTGTCCTCACTTACAACCATAACCTTACTCTTATCCACGTTTACTTTCAAGCCCCTCCTTTTACACACCCTGCCAAATCTCTCTACCAATCCTCTCAAACTCTCTTCAGTTAACCACAACCAAATCATCCGCATATATATATATATATATATATATATATATATATATATATATATATATATATATATATATATATATATATATATATATATATATTATATTTATATATATATATATATATATATTTCTAATAGGTTTCACCATTGATATTAGTTTCAGGTGATCAACAGGCATCGAAAATAGAATAGTTAAGTAGAAAAACGTGATGGAAGTCGAAAGTAAAGTCACTCGTTTCCTTAAGTGAGAGCCCTTTGCAGTGAAATTGATAAGTAATACTGCTGCAGATTCCCATTCTGGTATCTCGTGAATGTGTGGTTTCATGACACCTTATTAACCCAAGTTATTTTTCCCTATTATGCCCTAATCTTCAAGCTTCTGTTAAAATCTCATTTCTTTCCTTCAGACCCTCTTTAAAACACGCACGCACGCAAGTGTGTTATTATTGTTATTATTTTCATCCTTTTGCATTCCTCCTCCTCCCCCTCCCTCCTATTTCACTCCCCACATTTCCTCCTCCTATCCTCTGATTGTGGGTGAGGTGTGTAGCATACATCAGAGGAGAAAAGTGGTTGAAGAATATGCTTTAAGTCGAAAAGAACACTTCCCCGCTTTTACCCTCCCCTCCCCTCCCCTCCCCTCATTTACTCCTCTTCCTCCCTTCTATTTAATTTTCTCCTATCCCCTGATTGGGGTGAGGTGTGTGTGGCGTATACAAGAGGAGAAAAGTTGTGGAAGAATATGCTTTAAGTCTAAAAGAAAGCTCCTCCACCCCAAGTTAGAAATCGTTGTAATTTGAGAAATTCGACCATGAAGCTTCATTCGACTAATGAGTGTGGTTTCTTGTTAATGTGTGTTTCATCCCCTTGGCAGAGCCTTTAACCATACCCCTTAAAAAAACCGTCATTCACTCCTGTTATGCACCTCTCTTCTTATATCTTTCAAATTTTCCTTTCTCTCCTTCATGCAATCTTTTACTGACTAAATCCACTTATTCTTTGGTCTTGCAGCCGGTCGATTACTAGTACATTTACCACTATAAATCTGTTAAAGTATATTACTAGAATCCAATTTTTTTTCATTTAATAAAACCATTTTGATTTTCGTTCGTTTGTTCTCTCATTGACGTCATTCTACACACTGCACAGTTTGCTATGTGTTCATTCCTCTTTTTATCAATTCTCACAAGTAACAGGTCCCTAATATTGTTTATATATATATACTGTTTTTATATTTTTAATGTCTTAATATGAAAACTTTGTACCTCTTATTCTAGACCACATTTGCAGTACTATACATTAATACAGGTAACAAAATGTCGACATGCAAAACCATAGTGCATTCAAGATTTTGTCTTTACACATACACCAAGGATTTAGTTGCACTAGTCATCTTCCAACTTTTATACTATATTCTGCATAACCTGTTCCCTTTTTATTCAACTTATATCCTAAGTATTTAAATTGATACTTGTTCCAGTTGCACACCATGTAACATGACTTCAGACCGTGGTTTCTCCTGACTCATTACCATAAGGTTACTATTATGTAGTTTTTATTTCAAATCTCTCAAACTTCAGATTCATCACCCAAAACTAAACCATCCGTTTACTATCGTCTCTATTTCAATCATTATCATTTACCTTACCCTGCTCTCTATTTCAATCACCATTATTTACCTTGCCCTGGCACCCTCACCTAATTCTTTCATAAGCCTATACATATACATTTTAAACAAACAAGGAGATATAATGTAACACATTCATGTCTCATTCCGCTATTAATATTAAGCCACTGACTTTCGACTGCATTTATTCTTACACACGTTTCAATTTAGTCATTTTTACTTTTGATTCCATTTAGAAGCTTACCACCAACACTTGCCTTAGAGTTTCCCTATTAATGCTGTTATACATCTGTTGCAAATTCATTTTAACTTCATTGTTCTAATTTCACTATTAATTGTATTTATGTTTGCTTTTATACCATTCTTCAGCTTTGTCGTCGCTGTATCAATTACGTTATCTCCCCAAAAGAGTATTTTTTTCTTGCACCATGAAACCCAGACATATTCAGTATCACCTTTTTATTACTGCCGATGTTATGCAGATCTTCGATGCTCTCCCTCCACGCTCTGTCAACATCCATTTCATCAGTTATGAATGCACGATCCCTATTGTATTGTGTGTAGTTTTTCCACCTTATTCTCATATTTGATATTTCTTGTTTCCTTCTATGAGAG
>JABUQX010128648.1:35000-38506 GCA_015478945.1 Trachelipus rathkii
TATATATATATATATATATATATATATATATATATATATATATATATATATATATATATATATATATATATATATATATATATATATATATATATATATATATATTTCTAATAGGTTTCACCATTGATATTAGTTTCAGGTGATCAACAGGCATCGAAAATAGAATAGTTAAGTAGAAAAACGTGATGGAAGTCGAAAGTAAAGTCACTCGTTTCCTTAAGTGAGAGCCCTTTGCAGTGAAATTGATAAGTAATACTGCTGCAGATTCCCATTCTGGTATCTCGTGAATGTGTGGTTTCATGACACCTTATTAACCCAAGTTATTTTTCCCTATTATGCCCTAATCTTCAAGGTTCTGTTAAAATCTCATTTCTTTCCTTCAGACCCTCTTTAAAACACGCACGCACGTAAGTGTGTTATTATTGTTATTATTTTATATTTCCTTTATATTTCCTCCTCCTCCCCCTCCCTCCTATTTCACTCCCCACATTTCCTCCTCCTATCCTCTGATTGTGGGTGAGGTGTGTAGCATACATCAGAGGAGAAAAGTGGTTGAAGAATATGCTTTAAGTCGAAAAGAACACTTCCCCGCTTTTACCCTCCCCTCCCCTCCCCTCCCCTCATTTACTCCTCTTCCTCCCTTCTATTTAATTTTCTCCTATCCCCTGATTGGGGTGAGGTGTGTGTGGCGTATACAAGAGGAGAAAAGTTGTGGAAGAATATGCTTTAAGTCTAAAAGAAAGCTCCTCCACCCCAAGTTAGAAATCGTTGTAATTTGAGAAATTCGACCATGAAGCTTCATTCGACTAATGAGTGTGGTTTCTTGTTAATGTGTGTTTCATCCCCTTGGCAGAGCCTTTAACCATACCCCTTAAAAAAACCGTCATTCACTCCTGTTATGCACCTCTCTTCTTATATCTTTCAAATTTTCCTTTCTCTCCTTCATGCAATCTTTTACTGACTAAATCCACTTATTCTTTGGTCTTGCAGCCGGTCGATTACTAGTACATTTACCACTATAAATCTGTTAAAGTATATTACTAGAATCCAATTTTTTTTCATTTAATAAAACCATTTTGATTTTCGTTCGTTTGTTCTCTCATTGACGTCATTCTACACACTGCACAGTTTGCTATGTGTTCATTCCTCTTTTTATCAATTCTCACAAGTAACAGGTCCCTAATATTGTTTATATATATATACTGTTTTTATATTTTTAATGTCTTAATATGAAAACTTTGTACCTCTTATTCTAGACCACATTTGCAGTACTATACATTAATACAGGTAACAAAATGTCGACATGCAAAACCATAGTGCATTCAAGATTTTGTCTTTACACATACACCAAGGATTTAGTTGCACTAGTCATCTTCCAACTTTTATACTATATTCTGCATAACCTGTTCCCTTTTTATTCAACTTATATCCTAAGTATTTAAATTGATACTTGTTCCAGTTGCACACCATGTAACATGACTTCAGACCGTGGTTTCTCCTGACTCATTACCATAAGGTTACTATTATGTAGTTTTTATTTCAAATCTCTCAAACTTCAGATTCATCACCTAAAACTAAACCATCCGTTTACTATCGTCTCTATTTCAATCATTATCATTTACCTTACCCTGCTCTTTATTTCAATCACCATTATTTACCTTGCCCTGGCACCCTCACCTAATTCTTTCATAAGCCTATACATATACATTTTAAACAAACAAGGAGATATAATGTAACACATTCATGTCTCATTCCGCTATTAATATTAAGCCACTGACTTTCGACTGCATTTATTCTTACACACGTTTCAATTTAGTCATTTTTACTTTTGATTCCATTTAGAAGCTTACCACCAACACTTGCCTTAGAGTTTCCCTATTAATGCTGTTATACATCTGTTGCAAATTCATTTTAACTTCATTGTTCTAATTTCACTATTAATTGTATTTATGTTTGCTTTTATACCATTCTTCAGCTTTGTCGTCGCTGTATCAATTACGTTATCTCCCCAAAAGAGTATTTTTTTCTTGCACCATGAAACCCACACATATTTAGTATCACCTTTTTATTACTGCCGATGTTATGCAGATCTTCGATGCTCTCCCTCCACGCTCTGTCAACATCCATTTCATCAGTTATGAATGCACGATCCCTATTGATTATTGTGTGTAGTTTTTCCACCTTATTCTCATATTTGATATTTCTTGTTTCCTTCTATGAGAGATTCCTATTAATTTGTAAGTCATCATTCATCCTCTTTCCAATCTGTTTTATTTCATTTTTCTTGTAACGTATGCAATTAATTTTTGAATTTTTTTCCTTATATAATTCTAAACACCTTTGTCTTGAAACCTGATCATTGGCTTTTAGTTGATAGATTCAACGTGTCCCTTTTTTTTGCGTTAACCGCTTCAATCACTTCTTCATTTCATCACTTACTGTAACATTTTTGTTTCCTAATTTAGCACTTCCACTGGCAAAACTTCCAGATTTGTTCTGTTTCATGTTCAACACATTCAACTGATTTATTTGTTAGAGATATTAAATTCCTTTCCGTATTACATTATTCACTTAACTTATCATTTTTAATTCTTCTCACTTGTATCGTTATCATCTTCCTCCATACAAAGTCCCACTATTATAATTTTATATAAAACAAAATGATCCGATTATAGTATCTCTAACTCTCTCACTGATTTAACATCTATCCATTTACTTAATAAAATTTGCTTTAAGTAGTTTGTTTTATGATTTATGTGATTCTTATATAAAATTATTTTGTTTTTAGATTGTTGAGGAATTTGTTATCATCATACGTGGAAGAGAAGGAAAAGTTTTGGAATTGTCTTTACACCTGTAGGCACGGAGTGAAAAGATTTTGAGATTGCAGCTCATTATTACGTTTTCTTAAAATTTGATTTATCCTTAAATATGTTTGTGAATATGGTCCTGTTATTCACTTAAGTTGTATTAGATTTTTAACGAAACATTAGAAATTATATTTTATTTAGTAATAGTTAGTGTAAAAGTAATCTATTTAAAACAATAGCTACATTTAGCAGTTAAAATTTTAATTAAAATGTGTTAAATGATATTTAAAATTGTAATATCGTATAATCTTTAACATAGTTCAGGATGATACTCCTGTCTGTGGAAAGAATGTAAATGTAATAAATATTCTGGAAATATTTCTATGAAAGTTGATAAACTTGTGGAGAATGTTTTAATGCATATTGTGTTTTTTTTATGACTATATAAATTTAAATTTTGTTTCGTGCACTTAATGACAATATTTTTAAAATTTTTATAACCTTTTTTTGTTTCAACTTTCCCAGTTTAATATTTTGTTATACCATGGATAACGTCATGATTTAGTACTAGTGTTGTTGTTCATGAATTTGGAATATAGGAAATTATAAGTTTATCATTAAGGTGTCTTTTCAAGTTCGTCAATCATAAGTTAAATTTTATATGTTGTAATGTTATCTAAATGTCATCTTTAATAT
>JABUQX010128649.1:0-22500 GCA_015478945.1 Trachelipus rathkii
ATGTTGAAAAGTGGAGATGTCGTTATTCAGTGGAGAGTCTTCAGTGTACAGAATGCTTTTTTTTTTTTTTTTTACTTGTAGTTCATAAGGTATAAACTACTAATGTTATTATTAAATCTTCAAGTATTAACCCAACCTTCTTTAAAGTGCTAACATATGCAGAGTCAGAAATAGGCCTCAAAATCTTGTATATTCACTATAAGCATTCTGTCTAAAGGACGCACTCTCTTACATATCTTATACCGACACCAGCCCGATTGCTCAACTTCAGTGAAACTTATGTGAAATGTTTGAAATGCATCAGTATATTATCTTAAAAATTATCTGGTTATGTCGGCTAACCAACACGGATGGATTTTTCAATGCAAAATTTCGCAATCTAGGCGGCAATTGCCACAGACTTACTCTAACACTTCACTGAATAGGCAGGTCTTCGGACAGCTAAGATTGTGAAGACAACGAATATCTATTCCTGTTGCCCAGCCCAAAACTACATGATACCCATAAGCGAGCAGTATTCTAACCTCACGATCTGGTTTTCATCGTCCCAACTATCGCGAACCCAAAATACCGCCACCATCGGAAACATTTATAAGCTCACATTCTGCGTCTCCATGCACAAACCCCCAGCAATGGTCTCCTATCTGTTAGTGTCTCCCAATAAGAACTCCTATGAGAACTTCTCATCCCTATTAGGCCCTTATTAGATTTCGTATACCTATTGTACCCAGATCAATCAAACCAATCAAGTTATCGCGCACTTGAATTGACATTAATCACGCTTTGTTTACAATCTATTTGAATAAGAACTCGTTACTTTTTGTCCTGTGTTTCTCGTTGTTGTAAGATTTCTATGTGGGCACTGTACAATGGTCAAAGTTACTAACAATAAATTTGCCCGCAAGGCAGGAGAATGTAGTTCGGGTAAGTACAACTAATTGCCACTGGTTTTTTAAAATAGTTTTAATGTTTTTTAACTATCAAAAAGTCAGCCCAAATCAAATGGCTTCCTGCCTGAAGTATGGCTTCCTCCATTTAACGGCATTTTTTAACTTTCTTGAAGTTCTAAATATATAAAGTGAGTTCTCGATCTACTTCACTATCTAGGTATAAGTATAAATAACTATAAGGGATACTATATATTAATATATATATTAGTATAATATTAAATATATTATCACAGGTATTATATATATATATATACTAATTAACTATAGCTATATATATATATATATATATAGATTATTATAGATCAGTTATTTAGAAGAGCCACAATCATATCTCAAAAACGTACAATGGCTACAGGCGAAAGGAATTACATTGTTGGAAGCTTGGTAAAAATTTTTAGTGCCGTGATTATAAGAAAAAAAAAAAAAAAATAAAAAAAAAAAAAAAAAAGAAAAACATTAAAAAATGTTTAATTATCAGATTGCTACATGGAAAAGGAATTCATATCTCGATTAATAACAATTATAATGTCTATTGCAAAAATGTAAATAAAAAAACTTACGGATTAACTAATAGTCATTTTTAGTGGAGCTCGGCGGTGCGTGGGAACAGAGAACTAATATAATATATATAGTATATATATATTAATATAATATTATATATCATATAATATGTAATTATATATATATATCTAGTATATATAATATATGTATTATAGTACTATATAATACCTATAATAAGTAAGGTCTATATATTAGGTAATATATAATTATATATAGGCCAGCATCCGATGAGATAGGGATAGAAGTAGAAAGGACACATGATCCACCGAAATTGGAAACAAGTCAATTAGCATAATTTTTCGTTTACGACATGTCAAAAAAATTATTAGTATTCTAATATTTATTATAATCTCCTTAGAATATTATTAAAGCTTAGACCGTGAAATCAGGGCACGCTTGAATTTGACCTTGAAAAAACCTGCATTGAGTCTCGGGAGGAGCAAAGTTGCCCAAATCGCACTTTTTTACGCTTTGGAGGAAATTATGTATTTCTTTACTTCTTTATCTTTTTTGCAGTTCAAGCCAATAGCCTAAAAAATCAGTCGCCTATAATGCTCAATCGACACCACGTCATGCGGTGGGACCGAATCTAGAGGCGATTTTTGTTTTCTAGCTTTAAAAAAAACAAAAACATTTGGCACCTCTCGTGTATGCTTGCACACTGGACGTCCAGCCCGCGCAGTTACTAAATCATGTTGAATCACATTTAGACTAATTTTTTTTTAAAGGCGTTATCTCTTCTTTGAAACATTGGTTCTAAGGTCAATGAATGTCACCACGATTACATAACATAGATATTCTATTGTTGACGTGCGCCTGTATAGTTTTTAAGTTTACATGCCTGCCTTTTGCGACGATGCTGACCAATACGTAATATAGCTATATATTACTATTATATCAATATAAGTATATGACTATAACTAGTGATATATTTATATACCTATACTACTACACGTTATACTACTCACATATAATATAGTAATATATAGACCTACATGCCTGTATATGTATATATATATATATATATATAGAATACCTACGATAATAGTAACTATTTATGTAAAGGTAGTACACAGCAACTTGTAGGGATGCTTGAGCCGACCGGGGCAAACACAGGAGGGACGTTACCAATACCCGCTAGGGAGGGGCAGAAATTACCCCCGCGCACACCCAAATACCAAAGAGCGGGGTCCGGAGACCCTGCCCCTCCCAGGAGTGGGGGAAATAGTCCTTAACCCGTAGTTCCCCGGAAGGCCAAGAGACCCAGACTCCTGCCATCTTGGTGCGTCTGTACTACCCATTGCGGCTATTACTTTAGTTAAAAATTTTTTTTTAACCTGATACTAGAAAGATTATTTACTTTTAACGAAGTACCGTTAAAAGGTCTTAAATAGCTTTCTCCTCATATTACTTAAGATTATTAACCAAGATAATTTTTTTTTTTTCTCCTATTATTTCTGTTTTTAGCGATACTTATTTTACCATCTATTTTCAAAAAATGTATTCCACTTTCTGCCTGTACTATTGTACGTTTATCTTTTTTTTTTTTTTTTTTTTTTTTTTTTGGTTTTTTTTTGTTTTTTTTTAAACATTTATCACGCACCTAAAAGCATCTTTACCACGCATTCCAACAATTATTTCTTTGCCCGGTAGCTGTTGTAGGGGTTTTTTAGATATAGGTGTTGGCTCTTCTCAGACGGGCTGACCACCAAATTAAGGTGTGATAAAATATATATACTAATATACATATATAGTCATATATTTATATATATATAAAAGTATATATATATATATTATAATATAATTTTATATATTTACTATATATATATATATGTATATAAATACTTATAACAAATAAAGTAATATACTTTATTATATATACTATATTATATACTATATATAATTATTATTAAACATATTAATACTATATAATAATAGCACGTACCGACTATATTGTATTGTAATCCATATGAAAATTGGGCTATTTATGTGTTTTTTGCTCCCCTACACAAATTGGATGGTTCTAAAATATTGTTTTTTCTAACAAAAGGCGGGGGGCGGGAGTGGGTTTTTTTTGGTGAAATGTTTTTTTCGTTATAGCGAAGCATTGACTTGACTTATTGCTGTGAAATGGAGCGTAGCGCGTGAATACAGCGCTTGGATGTCCTTTACAGATGGCGGTAGCTCAAAAATGCGTCGATTTACTTATGTTTTTTGTTTCTGGTAGTTTTACTTTTTCCGTTAAAGGCTAAGTACTGGCTTGACTAATTGTTGTGAAATTGAGTAAGGTGTTAGTGTAATAAGGGTCCCCGAAAGAGATGGCCGGTATAATATTTTAATATATATATAATATATATAGTTACTTAATTATATATATATATATATTATATATAATCTATGTAAGTATATATATATTATTATATATGTAGATATTATATATATAATATATAGAATATTATATATATTATATATATACTATACAGTTATATAATATTATATATTTATATTATATATATATATATATATATTAGTGATAAAGTGATCCGCGGACGTGATGGAATGGGGTCAGATTTTTTCATCCGCGATGCGTAAGTGCGGATGTTAATGTCACATCCGCGCGGATTGGGGATGTGGATGCGGATGTCAGCACAAAGTTACATTATATAATAATTATATACTATAAATACTAACTATTATATGTATAGAGGATATATATATAATAGTACTAATATGATATATATATATATATATATATACTATACTATTACTATTATATATAGAGTAGTATATATATAATATATATATATATATATATTTAAATATTATATATATTTATATATTAATATATATAATATATATATATATATTAACTATACTATAAAATATATATCGTATATATATACTATATATATATAGTTATATATATATATATAAATGTACTTATTATAGTCAATGAAGTTGAAAGTTTCCGGGATTGAGGGACGAGGACCCAACTCGCTTTGCATTCCACCATGAACTTTCCTCAACTCCACCCATCAGAGAGTGGCTTACAAAAATTATGCTGTTAACTTGTTTGTCATAATTTTTAAATCTCAAAATTTATATCACTAAACTTATGGATTTCAAAAATAAACGTAAATAAATAAATAAATAAAATTAGTTACGAAAGCATTATGTTGTAAGTTGTCATTTTTCACGAAATAATCTATTGTTTATTCTTGTAGAGTAAATTGCATTAATAAAATTAAAAAATAATTCATTTTTAAACACATTTAATAAATTTTAAAACAAAATCAGCTTTTCAATGAAAATAAATAACAAAGATTAAAATAAAAAAATAAAAAACTATTTTATTGAAGTATTTTTTTATGCCAAATATAATATATATATATATATATAAATACTAATATATATATATATATAGTACCTATATATATTATATATAATATATTAATATATATTAATAATATATATATATATATTCATAAAATAATATTATATCATATATATCCACAATATATATATATATATTATATATTATAGTTGTATTTATTAGTTAGATATATATTATTATATCCATATAGGCTCTGTTGTCTTACTCAGCTTTCAGTTAAGCTTAAGCCGATGTATTTTAAAAATCTACTAAAGGCGAACACACATGAACAGCAACGCGCTCATAGTGTTAAAGATTGAACTTTTTTTCTAATAAGTTAGTTTATTGGACAATAATGAAGTTAAATAAATTACTATTATAAGTTAGCTTAAAGGAAATGGGAAAGTGAATAATAATAACAAGGTTAGTGAGGTTAAATTCTAATTATTATGGTTTGTTTACAGTAAGATTTTAAATAATATCTAAAAAAATAATTAGGATTTGTTTTTATATTCTAGTGTGTAAGTCACTGTTATAATTAGTTTTATAGCGACCAATTGTGAATTTTTTGTTATTATACAGTTATATAGGTTTTCTGAACAGGAAGGGAACCGAATTTTATAATCTTGAATGGTTTCACAATAACATTTTAACAGACGATTTCAAAATTATTTCATACGTTATGTTGCTCAAAAGATTTAGTACAATTAATTAATAATAAAGTAGTTTTTATAATTTTAATGAATTAACGGTATTAATAACATAAATTTTATTAGTAATAATAATAATAATTATAATAAAATAATAATAATAATAATAATAATAATATATAAATACATAATAAGAATAAATATTTGTTAGAACCAATGAGAAATAATTAATTAATAATATAATAATATGTATATGTAATAATAATAATAATAATAATACTAATATAATAATGAATAATAATAACTAAACTTCTATTCAGTTTTTAAGCAATTATGTTCGTCAAAATATACGAGGTAAGTGAGTAAGGCTCAATGGAAGGCAATAGTATTCCGTTAGTGGGGCGCGAGCTCGATGAGCCGGGGACGAGGTGGGACGACAGTCCCCGTCGATCCCCGTAGAGGCCGAGCGACCCCGACTCCTGATCCTATTAGCCGTTCACTCTGGGTATTTCGTTAGGTTTTTTTAAATTATAAAACGACTGAACTAAAACATGTATATTATATCATGTATATATAATATAATATATGTAATTATATAATATAATTATACTAATATATATACTATATAGATAATATTATATAGTATATTAATATATAATATATTATATATAATATACATTAATCATATATATATACTATATTATTTAATATATAATATATATATTATCATGAAATTACAATTAATATTATATATATATATATTATTATATAAATAATTATACTTATATATATATAATATTATATATATAATACTATAAAATTATATAGCTTTTGATATATATATATATATAAATTATATTATATATATATATATATATATAGACCATATATATCAAATGTACATTACTAAAGTATAATAATTATCAAAAATATCTTTAATTCTAAAAATATTCTAGATCAAAATTTAATATTCAAATAATTAATATTTAAAATATTTCGAAACTTGTTGAATCATGTCGGCTATTGTTAGTATCATATACTACCAATAATTAAAAAAAAAAAAAAAAAAAAAAAAAAAAAAAAAAAAACAAAAAACAAAACCCACGGTCATAAAATAAAACAGGTCATATATATTAATTACATCAACCACATACAAAAAAAGAAAATGTAAAGTTAGGTATTCCGTATTTTTATTAACTTGTCATTCACCGCTTTTTTTTCCATTTAAGATTCAATTTAATTTTTTTATATTTTTTCCGTGAAGTTTAAAAAGTATAAAAATTAAAACCTTTTAAATGATTTTATAATTATCTTTTTATAAAAAACTTAAATCTGAAATTCTAAATAAATAAAATTATTTCCTAATATGTCCTAATTATCAGTGTTACAAGTCAATATGTTTCAAAATTAAAAGTTAAATTGCTTCAAATTAAGACTTTATTTTTGACAAGTAGGATGGTTTACTTTATGGGCCCTTTTGTTTATGTAAGTTATGTTTTTTTTTTAAAAGGAGCCATAATCCATATCATAATACTACCAAAATCTACCGGAAAAGAAATAATTTGCTGGATGCGGTTAAAAATTTTTAGGCGGAAATGAAAAAAAAAAAAAAAAAAAAAAAAAAAAAAAAAAAAAAAAAAAAAAAAAAATCTTTAAAACATAAAGTCACAAACAAACTAAAAAAAACATTTTTGGAATCCTGTAAAATTTTCACATAGGAAAAATGTAAAAAAAAAAATAATAAATAAAAGAATTATTGTTAATAATTACAATATGTGGTAAGAAAGCCTATTTATTAGAGACCTTTATACGCTATACTTACAGCCCGTTCTACAATTTGGCAGCCACCGAAGGCGCAACAAACGCCGACAGACGACGAGACCATTATGACCAATTGACCAACTCACGGGATCCACATCGACGACAGCACGAAAGCCTACGCGGAGTCAGAGCGCAGCTACACTCAGGCGACGGGAGATACTCGTTAAAATTAATAGACTTTCTATTTAATTTTTTTTTTTTGTAAACTAAAGGTATACCAAAGGGGTATACCGCACCGATGGCAGAGTCGGGGTCTCTCGGCCTTCAGGGAACTACGGGGTAGGAACTAATTCCCCCTCCCGGGAGGGTCTCCGGAACCGCCGCTCTTTGGTATTTGGGTTGTCGCGGGGGTTCGCTCGCCCCTCCCCTACGGGGTATGGGAAAACGTCCCCCCCTGTGTTCCCCGTCGGCTCGAGCCCTACATTTGCCGTGTAAACCTTTACAAATAATATATTATACTATATATATAATAATATATATTATACTTTATTATATAGTATATCTATAATATATCATATATATATAATATATATATATCCTATGTCCCCCCCGCCCGCTCGAGCTCCCCCCCAAAAAAATAGCCACATTTTTTTTTTTTTTTTGTTGTTATTATACATTATCCCACTTAAAATGTTGCCAGGGATTCCACAATGTATTCCCTTATCCCATTGTAGCGTTGTAGTTTTGAGATATGGATGTGGCTCTTCTAGAGGCTGGCCTCCGGTATAATTATAATTATAATCTATAATTATAATTATAATATATTATTATTATCGATTATTATTATTTATTATATATTATTATTATTATTACTATTTGATTATTATTTTATTATTATTATTATTTATTATTACTATCTATCTATTTTATGTATTATTACTTATATTATTATATTAACATCTATTCATTTCATTATTTTTGACGAACAAGCAGTAAAAGAAATCTAACAAATGTATTAAATAAATGCAATGTTATATATAAATTATGATGACGCCTAAGCTCCAAAAAACCTTCAAATATTATGGTTCTTTCTGGGTGTGACTCTAACCTTTTTTCTTTTCGCGACAACCATACAGGCTTGCAAGATTCTTAAAATTTTGCCGCGAGAGGATTAACTACTGTCTTTCTGTTTCACAACCAATATTATGAATTATTAACCAACTTACAAAATATTGGTTGTGCGAAATCACAAAGAACGCCTCTATCAGACGTCAGGTCATATATATTTTTTGACAATCGATGCGTCACCAGATTACTCACAATTAAATCATTGTTAGTATCAGATATACTAGCCACTTAATTAAAAAAAAAAATCAAAACTGACGGATATATGCTGGAACGATTTATGTATGTCTAGCAACATTTTAGTACGATCTGTATGTTCAGAACATTGGCAGCGTTTTTTTTTAATTTTTTATTTATTTTTTTTTTTTTTTAATAATCAAGAGTTGAAATAAATAATGAACTATAAAAGTAATAACATTTATAATATCCATATCGATCCCTTATTCTTAACCTTAGAGTGTGACTGCTTAGTATTAAAAGTATTCAATTTGAATTTAAGCATTTTCCTCAATTTTATGAAAATGTGTTTCGAATTCATTACAAATCGATATGGTAAATGCAAGGTGAAGATAGATAATCAACATGCAGCTATCATACATACTATAATATATCATATAATATATAAATATAGACTTATCATAGAATATTATATATCATATAGATATAGTATTATATTTACTCTAACTGTGTTATTACTTTGCTAAAATAAATGCACTATGTAAAAAACAGCTAAGATTGTAGATTGTAAATTATATAATATATACTTATAGTATTAGAATATATAAGGGATACAAAGTACTAACGCCCACACGGGAACCGGACGCTTCGGATGCAAAAAAAAATTTTAACAGGTAGCCTCTATGATACATAAATAGACGTTTTAGGGTTCGAAATTGAAAAAAAAAAAAAAAAATATGCATTAATTTTGAAAATCTAAAAAATTACAACGAAAAAGAATAAATTCATTTTGCTATTACTAGTAAAATTTTCGATGCAGCAGGAGTCGGGTCCATCTCGGTCTCCTTCCAGGGGAGTACTACGGGGTAGGACTATTTCTCCCCTCCCTCCGGGAGGGTTCCGGAAAACCTCCGCTCGTTGGTACTGGGATGTCAGCCGGGTTCGTCGCCCCCCCTACGGGTATTGGAATGAATCTGTCCCCCTGTGTTCCCCGTCGGCCTCGAGCCCCCCTACATTGCCGTGTAAGTAATACCTTGACAAATAATATATATATAATTTCGCCCCCAAAAGAGGTCAAAAAACAAAAAAAAAAAAAAAAAAATTCATTCGGCGCATCATTTATTAGTCGCTCATTTTCAACTGCCGAAGTTTTTTCTTTTTTTGATCCCCAGAGCTCCCTTCTCCGTGGGTGTTAAGTACTTTGTTCAATATATATATATAATACCTATACTTAATATATATATGATTACTAATGATGGAAGTTTGATATATATATTTATATAATATATTACAAGATATGATATTATATATAACTATATATATATATAATATATCAATCCGCATCTCATGACAAAAACTCCGCATGCGGAATGTCGATTGAAGCGTGGAATGCGGGGATGCGGATGTTTCCAGAAGATTTTGTACACTTTGCGCATGCGGATCGTTCAAATTTTCAATGCGGATTGTTCATAGCCGGCATGCGGATGTCACATACACTCTAATATACTATTTAAATATATATACCTATATATATTATATATATATATATGATTACTAGTTATTATATAATACTATATATACTATATATATATAAGAGCTATATATATAATAATATATATATATATATATCATGATATATATATATATATATATATATTATTTTGTATATATATATATACTAAATATATATATACTATATATAATATATATATATATATCATACTTCTTAACCAGAGCATATCAAGGAAGTATTAACAACACTGTACGATACATTAAATCTACAATATAATGCCAAAAAGAACTGAAAAGCGCTAGATTTGTGGATAAAAACACCAAAGTCCAAAATTAAGAAATTAAGACTTGCAGAAATTATGACACAAGGATCAGTCGGGGAGACGAAACAAATTCAGGCCAAAAATATGCGCTGTGAGAATATATACTATATATATTATATAATATCAATATATATATATATATATATATATATATATTTATTAATAACTATATACTATATTATATATATATATATATATATATATTTATATAAATATATATATATAATAATAATATATATATATAATATATAGGACATTATGAAGTCGGTTGACTCCCTTAATATTAGGTTAGGTTAAAGTTAGGTTAGGTTAGTACTGAAAAATTTAATGATTTACCCTAAAATTTAATAAAATAACGATACATTTAATTTTGATTTCTACCTCACGTGGAGTCAAGAACCCACTTAGTAAATAGCCATATAATTATATATACTATATATATAAATATAATTATATAGAATATATTCATATATTATATATATATATTATTATATAACTATGAATTATATTATACTATATATTTACTATATATACTATATACTATAGTAATATATATATATAATATAACTATGATAAATATCATTAGTATAATCATATAGTAATACTATATAAATATATCTATAATATATATATATAATATATAATATAACTACTACCAAATCGTATAATATATAATATATATAATTATACTATATACAATAACATATAGTAAAATAATATAATAATATATATATATCATATATTCTAGGTACAATATATCGATATAATATCATACATACTGTTTAAATTATATCGATAAGGATTTATAAAATTAATTATAAATTACAATACTATATAATATACCGATATATATATACTATAATATAATAAGATATATATATATATATATTATATACTGATTAGTAATTACTTAATATATTATATATATATATATACATATATATATAATAAACCGATATATTATAGTATAATATTATATTATATATATATATATATATATTATATACCTAAAATTATATACTATATATATAATATTATATAAGTAAATATATTATATAATATATATTAACATATATATAATAATATAAATAACAAATATATATATATATTATATTATATAGTATATATATATATATATATATATATATATATAGTATATTATATATATCCTATTATATAATATATATGAAAATATATCTAGCCGGTATATTTTATTTATGTTTATTGGAATATATACCTAATATATTATAATTATATAACATCTTCCAAAATGCTTTAATATATATATTATACCGCTATAATTATAAGTTACTATATATATATATATTATATATAAAATAGTAAATATATATATATAATACATTATATAGATACCGTATATATATATATATAATAATAATTATAGTGTGTGTGTGTATATATATACATATTACTATGTTATATATATATATTATATAATACATATATATAGATAATATATAATATATAGTATATATATAGTAATATATATACTGTGTACCTCATATATATCTATATATATATATTATATATAGTATAGTTTATATATATATATACTAACTATTATATAATATATACTATAATGACTATATATAAATATAGTGATTAAAGCATTTTGGAAGATGTTATATAATTATAATATATTTAGCATATATTTATAAGCTAATTCATAATATATATATACTATATATAATACCTATTGATACGATCGTGCTACATATACTACTACTATGATATCTTTAATTTAATACCGAACATATATATATCTCATATATATATATAATAATTATCAGTATATCATACTATTATACTAAATACATCATATACTTATATATATACATATACTAATATATATATTTACCGTATATATATATGCTGATATAATTATATAAAATTACTATATATTATACTGATATACCAACCCAACTACCTATAATATATATATATACTATATACTATATAGTATCTGATATACGTACTATATTATATATATATATATATACTATATATACATACTTACTGATAGTATTCATATATATACTATCAACTACATACTACTTATACTAGATATATATATATAGATAATATATAATATATATAAATATATATATATATATACGTATAATATATATATTATATCATATATATATACCTAACTATATATATATATATACTATATTATCATATAAACATAATACAGAAAAGATAAAAAATAATAAAAAAAAAAAATCAAAAATAAAATGGAAAATCATTTCGTATAAAAACACACAAACAAATAAAATAACAAAAATAAAAAAATATAAAAAAAATATATATACCGAAAAAATATCTATAATATAATAAATAAACTATATAAAATATATTTATATACTATATTAATTATATATAATATACCGTAATATAATATAATAATATATAATATATGTATAAGTATAATTATAATAATATATATATTATACTACTATATATATATATATATATCAATATACTATAGTTATATATATATATAACTATATAATAGTTATACTGAGTATATATACACTAAAAAGCGTTGTAATTTTATGTGTTTATTCTGACTTTTGTCGTTATTTGTACATCCTGCATAATACACCGAGATTATATAGAAAGTTAAGTCAAATTGAAACTAAGTTATATTTTTCCATTATCCTAATTATTATGATTATAGATTATCTCATTACTTATTCATTAATCATTATTATTTATTTTATATTTTTATATTATTATTATATATTATATTATTATTTATTATATTATTATTATATTATTATTATTGTTATTATTATGTTGTATATTTAATATTTATTATCATCATCCTCTTCTCCCAAGATAGATTGGGGTAATAAGGTGTGCAGCATGCACCGGAACAAAAATGGAGCTGAAGAATATGACGCGCTATGTCGAAAAGAAAACCCAGGCCCCTTTATATCTATAAGAGAACTCGTCGCAGCCATGGAGAAAAAATCAACCTTAGGGTGAATTCATGGGACCTTAATTTCAATTCAGTAGGCTACCATCAACACGTACGTATCCCATATAAGGTATGCAGGAATTTCCTTATAACGCCGTATATAACCAATAAAAATGTCACCATGTTAAAACCCATCTGTATCCTTTTGGCTTTACCGCCATAAAGCCTATATATAGTATATATAATATAGTATATATATATATTATATAATATATATATACTACAATTTATATAGATTATATATAATATATATATACTATATTAATTACTAAGTTATATAATATATATATACTATTTACCACCAACACCATTATATCACCTACCTTCTTAGGGAAACTCTATAGACAGGTCTTCTCAGCAATGTTAGGAAATAATGGTGTTAGGTGGGTTTCCATCTATTATCTAATATATATATAAGTGTGATACCTATACTATAATATATATTATATATATAGTATATATCCAATATATATAACTTTATAATATATATATACTTAGTCTATATATATATATAGATATATAATATAAGGTTATTATGCGGTAAGCACCATAGTGATTAGCGATGCGCTTTAACATGTGCATGTTTTTTATTGGTTCCTTATAGGCGTAAAGGGGAATCCTGCTACCTTATGAATACGGATGGTTTGTTATTGGTTCCTTATACGGCTCATAGGGAATTTCCTGCAATACCGTGGTGTGGGATACGCATGGGGTTTTTTAAAAAACAATGGGCTTATTTTCAATGGACTCCCTATGTTGCTCATTGGAGAAATGTCCGACATTCCGTTAGTGGACAAAAATCTTCCTATAGCCCCACAAAATCTTATCTTAAATTACGATGGTTCCTCATAGGAAAAAACGTCGGTTCCTATTGGAAATAAGTTCATTGGTCAATGTAATAGGAAATGTAATAGGAACCAATGGAAACTTTTTGCTGGGTTAAAGATAAGTCGGCTCTTGAGCCACTTTGGAGGACGAAGGAGGAGAGGGACAAAGACTCTGAACACTGTGAAGAACAAAAAGCGCAAAAGATTATCACATTTTCAACGAAGAAATGAACACTTTAAGGATAGGAATATCATATATATATTATATATCCATATATAACCGCTACTAAGCATCATTATAATATTATCTAATCATAATATAATTCAGTATGATATATATATATATATTATATACATATAAATACTGAATTATAGTATAGTACGTATCCTATCAAATTGATATACTATACTTAAAAATATATATATATATTTATTAATATAATAATATCATAATATAAGTTATATATATACTATATATACTAACACTAGTCTAATATTATAATATATAATCACATGCAAAATCAGTTTCTAACAGGATCTCAGTTTGTCGGGAGAGTGGTACGACTCCTCTGGGCTGCTGTGTGCGTGGGTATGGCGACTACTTGAGTTAGATACGTTATCAGTCACCGGCGCGATATATAATATAATCTAATATACTATATATATAGTATACCTAGCTTTATAACTATGACTACATAATAATACTATCGATAGTATATATATATATATATAGCCTAATATATACTACATATACTATAGAATATTAACTTATTCTAGGCTAGTTTCCTGACTTTGGGCTGATGTGCCTCGCCGAGAAGCTCGTCACATGCATAGAAGAGACGTGAGAACGATTGACTTGCAGTCACGGCGCCTTTTTGGTGTAACATAATTAAAACGATAGTATATATATATATTTATATATGAATATATTAATATAATATAATATATATATAATATATATATCTATACTATATATATATACTAATAGTATATATAATATAATATACCTACTATACTATATATATATATATATATATTATTATATATATATATATATTATTTTATTCACCAAGTTAAAATTAAAAAGCCATTGTAACTTAATATATTGAGAATTAAGCAAAACTTATGCCTGACCTGGGACTAGAGGCCGTGTAAGTTTATCTTTAGTCGACTTACAGGCCTCTATGTCCTGGGTTATATGGGGGGGAAAAAAGGTTAGTTAAATTTGTTGTAGTTGACTTACAAGGCTTTTGTATTAGTTTTAATCTCAAATTTCTGGCTTGGGTTTTACTTTGTGTTGGCCTTAGAATCTAGGTTTAGGATAGGTTCAGGTTAATTCTGTTTATGACTTAATTTTGGCGTTTGTATTACTTTTAATCTTGTAACTTTCACACCGTTAGTTTAAATATATTTAATAATAAATTATTAAAAAAATAAAAATTAAAATAAAAAACACTCTATAAAACACATATATTGGCTTTCGTCGCTTGCAAATACGCTCGTGACTGAGTTGACCTTGAGCAAACCATTCACTGCAACCACCAAACACCAACTTTCACGGCGACTCGAGGTGACTCAACTCATGCATTTCTCCAAAATCTGAGTTCCTTAAACAGAAACTAACTTTGCCAAGCTAGATTAATATATCATATACTTATACTATACGTATATATATATATAGTAGTAATAGTATATATATTATATAATATATACTATATATTATAATAATATATATACTTACTAACTCTAAGCTTATATAATTATTATATATATAATAACTAATATTAATATAATAAATAATAATAATAATAATAATAGTTACCTTATTGAGATTGAAAATGAAAGAATTGAATAAAACGTTCTTCTCGAGGATATTTTTTGATAAATAAGAATGCGACTACAGTAGATATCCCAGTAAATTATTTCTACTTCTACCTCTTTTAGGTAGTTTGTGATTTGAGATTAAAATGTAAGGAAGGTTAGTTTAGGTCCATAGGTCAGTTAGGTTAGGTTAGTTCCCTAACTTAACCTAACCTAACCCAAAACAAAAATCAATAAAGTAACAAAAAACAAGTAAATGCACACTTTCATATGAGAGACGGATTTACGAAAGCCAGAAATTCGAAGGAGTTGATATAAAAATACTTAAACATTTGACACACCTAAAATTAAATTTGAACCTCTTTAATTCCTATATATAACACTTAATATTATCAACCTTTAGCCAGTATTTCCTTCTAATATTAATCACTGGAATAATATTCACAAAAGAGCTAACAATTCTTTGTCTCCGTCACTTTCATCAAATCCTTTAACGCAATTTGAAGAACGATTATTCATATAACTAATAAAACTTACAAAAATTATCTAGACAAGCCGTGATTCAGTCACCCGACTCGCGCGCTCATCATATAACGACTGACTGAGTCAACCTACTCACGTAGTCACCATGTAACGACTCGAGTCATCAACTCCCCAAAATTGAGTCCAGATCAGAAACTGGACTTCTTACTCCCTTATATACGTATATATATAATATATACTCCTATACTAATATATATACTACTATATCCGTATATATATATATATATATATACTATATATATACTACTCTAATAATATTAGTACTATATAGTCTATATATATATATTTAATTTATATATTTATATATATATATATATAATAGTATACTTACTTATATATATATATACTATATAATATAATATCATATATATAATTATATACATATATCACTATATAGCTATATATATATAATACTATTTATATATAATAATACTTATTATATTAATCATAAATCTATATACTATATACCTACGTAATTATACGTATATATAATATTCATATAATATATACTTATTATAATATATACTGAGTAGTTATATATATATATACTATACGCTAGGTATTATATTCAACAGAGAAGTCCTGGAGAAGAGAATTGCTGATATTCGTATTTTTTGGAAGGCAATCAGCGTCACAGTACCCTTCATTTGGGGGTTAGACTTGAATATTTTATTCTTTATCTTGTGCCGAATTTCGCACCAATTCTACTTCCCTCTAAAAACGGAAAAAGCTATTCATCAACGAGCTCCAATA
This sequence comes from Trachelipus rathkii, assembly GCA_015478945.1. Classification (NCBI taxonomy): domain Eukaryota; kingdom Metazoa; phylum Arthropoda; class Malacostraca; order Isopoda; family Trachelipodidae; genus Trachelipus; species Trachelipus rathkii. The sequence continues at coordinate 17,384 of JABUQX010128649.1, forward strand.
CTGCCTCCTTCCCTTCGTACGTTATTTAAAAGACCGCCAGCATACTTTAGCTACGCACCCCAGTAATTATGGCTTTGATTTTGACATTCTCTCACATCCTCTCCCACTTTTGAAAGCATTATTACCTTTAAGCAATATTTTTTGATGTAATCGTTTATTCTTTCTTCATATATATATATATACTATAAAAGATAATCTATTATATATATACAACTGATAATATAGGATATTTACATTTACGATTTTAAAAGTTCTATATATATATATATATCTATACTACCTATAACCTATGCTATATAATACATCATTAATATGTATCATACATATATAAGGTAATGAAATGCCTAATTAAAATAGTAGGATAAGGTACTACATCGAACGGCGCGACCACAGTGGCGGATGTTTCACGTCACTGCATTTGTTAAAAGCTTTCTTTTAAAATACTGTCTTAAACCACATTTTGTTTCCTATATTTATACTATAATACTATATATGATCTTGCGCCAGACGCACGCCCCACTCGACATATATTCATATAGTATATATATATACTTATAAATATATATATATACATACATACATAGATCATATATATTAAAGTATATATATAATCATATATATATCATATTATATATCATATATATATATTATTAATTATAGCTAAGTATCATAGCTATATACTATATCTATTCGGTTAATACTATATTATATATATATCGGTATATATATATAAGTAGTATCACAACCATTTCGGACTAATACATATAATACGCTATAGTATACATATATTATATTACAACGATATATATATATATACAAGCACTAGCGTACTTTAATATATTATTAAAACATAATATATATTATTATAATACGCCGTGATCTTAACTTATACAGCTATCGACCGATATACTATAGATACTATATATAAGTGATATATATATTACATACTTAACTTAGCCTCTAACTATAGTATATATTTGTGATATAATATTAAGAGAAATCTCTATTTAATATATATATATATATAATATATATATAAAGAGAATTTTAGTATACAATATAATAATAATATTAATGTTTTTATCAAAGTCCTGTGAAATGGCTTCAAGCTTGAAGGAAAGAAAAAAGAAATAACACATGACAATAAAAGATTAAAATAAATAAAATAATATAAATAACCAGAAAATAAAATTATATTTTTGAAAAGTAAAATTGTTAAATGAATAAGAGTTAAAAAGGGAAGAAAATTAATTATTTATTAATCATTTATCTACAATAAATATTGGATTAGCTTATTGACTTATTATTGAATGAATTCTTAATGTTCATTACTCCGAAGAACCGTCAAACCTCTTCTACTTTTTCATCTATTTATGAGAGTCAAAATTTGCAAACAGTTTCCATTTAATCGGAGAATATGTAAGATTTTTAAATAATTTAATTCAAAATTATAACCCCATACATCTTTTATGTTTTTAGTACGCTAAATAAACTTACTATTATCATAAGTAAGAATTTGAATTTGGTTTTTGTTCATATTAAAGACGTTCATATTAAAAGTTCATATTAAAAACATTTAGGTTTGTTTTTCGTTAGTAAATGAACAAATGAGGCCTCTTCGAAATGTAGTCATGTGATCAGTTGAAGTTCAAAAGTTTATTTAGGATATCCTTCACTAGTTTGGAACCAGGATTTCCTTAACTAACCTAAAATTTAGCAGACCTGACGAATCTTACTAACACTAAAGATAATTATAACACCTAACCAAAAGTAAATTAAAGTATTGGTATCGTTAAGAACTTTCCATTCAATACTTACAAATATTACCAAATGGTTCATAGTGCAATAACAGAGTTGTAAATCATACACTCCTACTGTTATGTCATTAGTTCTAAAGTGGGTTCAGTGAAAAAGTTTGATATTTCGCGAGAAAATTTGGTTTTTAATAATGTTTTAAAATTGTATTTACCATTTTCAAAATAATAATCCTTGAATTCAAAATATAAACTTATGCTTAAGCGAAAAATGTTTCATGAGTACAGTCGACCAAAGAATTTCAAAATCTAAGAACAAAATACATAGTTAGTGCCTTCATAAAATTGTTGTCAGGTGCAATTTTATGTTTTTGTTAAAGTTTTTAAAATACACATTTCTTGATAAAAAAAAATCAAATTTCTAGAATTTTTACTTTTCATAAGATCTACTATTATTATTATTTTTTTTTTTTAAAGAAAATTGAAATTATTAGTAATGAAGAATCTAGTGAAACCACAGTATCTTTAGAAGACAGATATTGCAGAAGCGTCATTTATAGCATTTTAGATCATTTCTCTTGCTATGATTGGGAACATACATACATTAGGTAAATCCTTTGCTAAACTTTCATTAATGTTTGATGCAGATTCTGTAAAGAATACTGAAGCTGAATCCTTCCATTTACTTGATTTTGTTAAAACTGAGTTTTGTTTTTATTTTTGAAAGTTTATTAATTTTTTATATGGAAAAGTTTCGCTTTTGCAAACTATTTACAAAAATTACAGAACTTAAGAGCTAGTTGATTCTAATCAACAAAACTAAAAGAGAACTTACTGTAATATATACAGTATTATATATATATATATATATACTATATAATATATATATGTATATAGTATATATATTATATATGATATATATATATATATATATATAATATATATATATATATATAATATATATATATATATATATATATATATAATATATTATATATATATATATATATATATATATGCGCCTTTGGTTGACTATGAATAAAGCATTTGACTCACAAGTTCTGTTATAAATGATTTGAATAATATAATCAATACTTTTACGAAACCATATACAGACACTTTAAAACGCATATATGAAAATGACACAATAATATTTAAATTATTTAAAGAGAGTGATAAATAATAAATAAAAAGAGAACTTAAACGATAAAAAACAATTTCATCAAAATTATATACCACATTATTAAAGAAAGAGAAATATAAACGAAAATGAGAGACTACTAGATAATTTAAGACTTGCTGAAGAAAATTAATTCAAATAGAGCGAGCGGGAACATAAATAATGTTTCCATAAGCACACAACTCCCCAACATATAATGGTCAATAACGTCCTACTAGAACATATTAATAAAAGAATAAGGAAAATTATTAGAATTATTTTGGAAAATTTCGAACAGTATTATATATATATATATAATATATTATATATTACCTATATATATATATATATATATATATATATATATATATATATATATATATATATATATTATATATATATATATATATAAATAATATATATTACCTACAATGACTTATGCCGGTGGAACTTGGACTACAACGAGAGAACCATACAAATACTAAGGATAAGTAACACAGAGTATTGTATAAATTTAGATATACGTTTGGAATAGCACATAGTTTAAGAAAAAGAAAAAATGAAAAAGATTGCAAACAAAACTAACATTGATAAGAGTCAGAATAATACAACATAAATGAAAATATACAGGTCATATAGCTAGAAGGAATAACGATATAGATGGACAAGATAAATATTAAACTTAGTTTCTTTAAATCTGAAAAACTCAAAAGAACGGTAATACAAAAAGTGAATAGAATAAATTCGAACAATTGAAAGAACACATAACCAAAGAACCAAGCGATAACTAAATATAGATAATCGAAAGCATCTAGGAGAGTTCTATGTCTTTCAGTAAACAAATACAGGCTGATGATTCCGAGGATATTACTGATATATAATATATATATATATTATATATATAATATATATAATATATATATAATATAATACATATATATATATATATATAGTATATATTATATATATATATATATAGTATATATATATATATATATATAATATATATATATATTAATATAAATAATGGGCTATTTAATAAGATGTTGATTCCAGGAACGAAAATCAATAATTAATGTATTTTTTTTATTTTAATAATTTTTAAGGTAAATACATTTAAATTTTTGGGTAATCTAACCTAAAATAAACTTAAACCTAACCAACCAAACTTAAACCCTAAATTACTGATTTTCGCTCCTGGAGTCAACAGCTTATATATATATATATATATATATATATAATATATATAAATATATATATATAATATATAATATATATATATATATTATATATAATTATATAAAATATATATATATATATATATATATATACATATATATATATATATAGAAATGAATTTTATTTCTATAAATATATATATATATAATATATATAATATTATATATATAGTATATAATTATATATAATAATATATTGAAGAGGTAATTTTCCTTGACAGGTAATATTAAAGCTAAAAGTATCCTGCCGATTATTTAAACAAATCCCTACTAAAAGCGAAAAATAAATACTTGAACATTAATACTACCACCACCGAAGACTATTCCAATGTGCTACCTATACCAAATATACAAATTAAGGACATCAAAGATTATATACCGGATACCATAAAAATTGTAAAATCTAATAGTTTAATTCTAAAACATACGCTAACACCAAAAACAAATAACGAAAACAAAAGCGCTGGAATCTACAAAATCAATTGCCAAAATTGTCAAAGTAAATATATAGGTGAAACGAACAACTTTAGCACCAGATTTTATCAACACAAAAACGATCTACAATCAGATAAACAAACTTCATCCCTAGTTAGACATAGGCAAAATTCAAACCACCTTATCAACATAAATTCACCCAATATAATTAAAACCATACAAAACACAGAAATAAGAAAAAATAATGGAGTCATTTATTATAAAAAAACAGCAAAAAATTTAATTTACAACGAGGAGAAATCATCATAGACGAAATGAACAACAAATACTTAAAAGAATCAAAATCGTTAGTAAACCTTCTAAAAAAAGCTTAAGAATAAGAAACAAAGAAAAACGGGCCCACACTCCAGAACAAACCAAGTAGCCAGAAAAATTGAAAGCCAAAATCACATCAAAAATTCTACAAGAACCTCAGTTCCTGACGATGTGCGACGATATGATCCACGAAAGCTAGATCTAGTGTTAAATTTA
>JABUQX010128649.1:25000-37500 GCA_015478945.1 Trachelipus rathkii
TTTCGTTTTATATTGTAAAATATAGTGAATATTGGAGCAATTAACATTTTAATACATATATAATAGTGTTCTGAAGGAGGAGCAGTAAATATTTTGCATCGCATAAATCTCAACAAGCAATATTGTATTCAGAGATGAATGCAAGCACTATTGATCCTCCAAACCATTTTCCCTCTTTGTTAATCAGCATTGGAAATCTCTACAAATTGTTCCTAATGAATGTAGTCTTTAACTAGTAACAATATTTTATAGGTAATATATAGCTAGAACCAATATTCATGCATCAAACAAAGGGAAAGAAATAGGAACGTTTAAAAATACAGTGAAATGAGACAATTATAAACCTGTAAATCTAGAATAGTTTCTTTTTAAAAAAAAATTTGTTCCAAGAACAATCTTATGTTACGACTTCTCATTTCATTTGACATTTCTGCTGAACGACTAATGAATAAAAGGTTCATTAAATTATTTTTTATATAGACACCTTGATGTTATATATTTCCCTCTTACCTACAGCAGTAGGCAATATATGTAAAGAAATAAATATAATATTTCATAATTTCGTTCCTCTTGGCAAAATAGGAATAAACTCTGTAAAAGGAAATCAATTTGAAAGCTTGAATTACTCCATTGAGCTTCCATTTTCAAATATCTGGCTTCGTGTCATACTCCCGCTATTTTAGACAAAATCTAGTGGCTCCAGCTGCATATCATATATATATATATATATATATATATAATATATATATATATATATATAAAATATATATATATATATATATATATATATATATATATATATATATATATATATATATATATATATATATATATATATATATATATATATATATATATATATATATATATATATATATATATTAGTGATGCAGGCAACATCCGCATCCGCATACGCATCCGCGGAGCATCCGCACATTATTAGACGATTATATATATATATATACATATATATATATATATATATATATATATATAATATAATATATATATATATATATATATATATATATATATATATATATTATATATATAAATAGGAGAGAGAGAGGAGAGAGAGAGAGAGAAGAGAGAGAGAGAGAGAGAGAGAGAGAGAGAGAAAGAGAGAGAAGAGAGAGGAGAGAGAGAGAGAGAGAGAGAGAGAGAGAGAGAGAGAGAGAGAGTTCAGGTAATGTGAAGTGACAAAGAAAAGATATAGGTTTAAGTGTTTTTACGTATGAAGATTTATAAATTTTCAATATTTATAGGACATAGAAGTTCAGAAGAATTAATAGTTTTTTTTTGGTAAATATCCGGAGAATCTCCTGATGGCTGCATTCTCCTGGGTTGAGAAGATGTGGCGAGAATTAGCCTTTGAAAAGGGAAATTGGCCATGTGCCTTGAAGGCTCGCATTCTTCAGCTGTAAAGGGGCGGTAGTTTGAAATTAACATAACTTGACGTTACAAGTGCCCACATTTACTTATAAAGCCATGTCAGAGTTTCCAGCCCATAGAAATGCTTATTCTGGGTGTGGTTTTAAAAAACAATGTGCCTATTGAGGTTGCTAATGATAAAAGATACACAGATATTAATATTGAGGAAAAGCGTTTTTGTTTACGGATATTTCTAAACAAAAGTAGAAAAGAGACATTGGTAAACTATTAGTTGTTCAATGGTAAAGGACATCATCGTTTGTAGGCATTTACGTTTGGAGCTTATACTGTTATCGAAAAAAGAAAAAAACTAGTTTATAAAAAATGTTAGTAGAAATAGGTTAAAATTTGAAAACTATCGTAGAAAGGAGATTTCTTCATAGAAAAACTTCAAGCAGAACAAATATGAAAAGCTCCGTTTATGTGATTATATCAGAGCTGGGCGTTGCGCCACCGAGTTTGCGCCTATGGCGCACTATCAATGGTCGTAGACCGCATAAGGCGCAAAGGCGCATAGGCGCAACAAAATTTTTAAAAAAGCGGACTAAGCATAGGCGCACAGCCAATTCTCTGCGCCTATAGCCGCGCCTATGAGCAGGAACAAAATATTTTTTTTTACCCTTAAAAGTTAGAACTTAGAAGCATGGCTAACTTGTATCATTCTAAAAACCAGTGTAAAACTTATATATATATATATATATATATATATATATATATATATATATATATATAGTATATATATATATTATATATATATATTATATTATATATATATATAATATATTAGTACAATATTATATATATATATATTATATTATTATATTTATTTTATACTATATATAATATAATATTATAACTAATTCATGTTATGTTCTTCAAAACTAACAAAATAAAAATTGAACAAACTCATGGCCTCTGTAAAATTTGCATCTTCTGCAGCTCTCGTTCAAACTCTCGTGCTGGGACCTCCTAGGGAGAAAACAATGAACCAACAAGCCGAAAACAGAGAAAACATTGGGGGGGAGAAGGAAGAGCACGTGTAATATTAGTTTTATTCGGGGTGTTTTAAATTACAAAAATAATTAATAATTGGTTGTTTTTCTGCCTTATAAAAGCATGCTTTTATTATGCACTAAAGTTTCTTTGCAAAAATTTTAGCGAAACAGGCACCCGCCGGCGGAAAAAGTCGCAGGCGCCAAAGGCCGCATAGGTGCTAGGCGAAAGTTGATGTGACAAAGAATATAGGCGGCATAGGCGCTAGGCGCACTAAGTCCGGCGGCATAGGCGGCATAGGCGCACTCAAAAAAATTATAGGCGCGCCCAACATCAGGATTATATATATATATATATTATAATATATATATATAATATTATATATATACCTATATATATATAATATATATATATATATATATATATTATATTATATATTATAATATATAATATATATATATTATATATATATATGGCTGCCTCCCGAAGAGGCCAGGCATGTAACCTAAAAAACTATAACATCTACAGGAAAAATAAATAACATTTTTGATCTCAGCAAGCATTTTCATCGATGAAACTTAATTTTTTTTTATTTTATTCTAATATTTATAATAACACCTTAAAATATTAGTATAGATAATCCGATTCGTGCAGGCGTACGCTGATGATTGACCTTAAATCCCTGCATTACTTCACGAGAGCAGGAGTTGCCAAATAGTATTTTAATTTTTAACGCTTTGGAGAAAACTGTTTATTTTTTCCCCTTTTTATATTCCTTTTTAGGGCGTTCGAGCCGACGGAGGGACGCAGAGGGGGAACGAAGTTCCCCCCCGTCGTCCTCCCGGTATGCGAGACCCGACGCTCTGTCATCTTTAATTTTTACCCGTCGGGTATGGTTTAGTTATAAAAGAAAAAAAAAATCAAACATTTGGGACCTTTTCGTGCTCCCTCGGAGTACTCCAGCTTCTTCGTATTCTCAAAAAAAACCGTAATTTTTCTAAACATTTTTAACAATTTTTAAAGTTGTTTAAAAAAGCGTTTATTTTTTTTATTTGTTTTTTTTAATTTTTTTGTGATAAAAATCTCCTGATTAATAAAATGATATTTATTTCGTGTAAGCTGCTATAGTTTTTTAAGTTACATGCATGTGTCTTTCGGGATGCTGACATATAATATTAATATATAATATATAATATAATACCTATATATTATATATATAGGTATATTATATCATAATATATATATATATATATAAATAAATAATATATATATATTATATATATATATATATATTATATATATATATAATATATATAATATATCCTATATATCTTCCTCATTCATTTAAAAATAACATTTCGTGAGCGTGTAAAATGTGAAATGGAAGCCTGTAATATTTATATATATAATATTATAATATATAATATAATATATATATATATATATATATAGTATATATATATATATATATATATATATATAGGTATATATATATATAATATAACATTTTTAAAGGTATTACAACGGCAAAATAGGGGGGCTCGAGCCGACGGGGAAGAGAAGGGGGGACGTTTTCCACACCCCGTGGGGAAGGGGCGGAGGAACCCCCAAGACACCCAAATACCAAAGGCGGGTTTTCGGAGCCCTTCCCCGGAGGGGGGGAATAAGTCCTACCCTGTCGTTCCCGGAAGGCCCGAGAGACCCCGACTACTGCCATCTCTGCCGTTTACCCTGGGGTATTTCTTTAGTTAAAAAAAAGAATTAACCTTTACATATATCGAATGTAGTAATATATTCTCATAATAGATTATAATAAAAAATTTTATATTGTCCAAATGGTCGACACATTTGTTAAAAAAAATGTCCATATTGTCGACAAGCCAATTTTGGTCGATCAACTTTTTGGTCTACTATTTTGACCTCTGTCGACCGTTTTCCCTGTCGAAATTTGGGTCTAACTTCATTAAAATGTATCTCTGAATTTAAAAACATATTTAATATTTAAACTACTTTTTATTTATTATTAAAAGGTATTTTTTTTCTCTCAATAAATGTTCAAAAAGAATTGTTTTTTCTTAAATTTTGATAAACCTTTTATTTTATTTTTGTGAACCCATCTGCTCATTCTGACAATCGAAAATGACCTTTTTCGAAACCAATAAATATATTTAGAACATATTTTTAACTTAATAAAATTAAAAAATAGAACTAAACGTGCTCATGTATCCCAGTGATCATATTCTTTAATTAAATATCTTAAGTTAAAGCTTAATATATAATTTTTTAGTTTGCGAGAGAGCCAATGTGTCACCATGTTTGTCAGAAATATAATAAAAAATGTCGAGATGATATGATCACACAAAATAGTGTACATAGAGTAAATAATAATACCCACATAAATATATATTTTCATTATATTATATTGGTACTCTCAATGTGAATAATTGAGAGAAATATAATATATCATATTTATTATATATTATTATAAATTAATTAAATATAATAATATTATAGTGATCGTAATATTATATTGTATTTTATAATAATATTACTCAAGAAGATTATCCATTTTATGAAGTTAGACCCAATTGTGACAGGGAAAAAGTCGACCAGGTCAAATTAGTAAAGACAAAAAGTTGTCGACTCATCACTAAAAAATATGCTTAGTAATCTATGAGTACTAATATATATAGTAGTAACATTTTATTATTTTAAATACCAATTATGTCGATACCATATTATATTGGACACAAATTAATATAAATTTTTTAATAATATATCGATATTAAGTAATATATTTAAGTATATATTAACTTAAATGTATTTAAAATAAAATTTAAATATTGATAATATATAAGGTAATTTATATTTTATATATATTTATTTTTAAACCACTAAATAAAATACCCCAAGGGTACGGCAGAAGATATGGCAGTAGTCTATATGAGGGTAGTATATCCTCTACGGCCTTACGGGGAACGACAGTGATGATTAAGGACTATTATTATATCCCCCCCTCCTCATACGTAGTGGAGGTAGAGTGATCTCCTAGAACCCCCGTGACTCTTTGGGTTGAATTTATGGGTGTCTTGGTAGGGTATATATTTACGCTATACCGCTACCCTCCCCTTATATAGGGGTAATATGAGGATACGTATTACCCCCCTTATAATACTCTTTATATTCACTACCTAGCTCGCTCCTAGATGACGCTCACCTATATTTTGTACGTGGTTAATATATAATCCACTTTATAATAAAATGTTATATATTATATTATATTAATATATATATTAATTAATTAATATATATATATATACTATATAATAGTTATATATCTATATATATATATATATATAATATATATATTAATATTATATATTAATATATATATTATATATATAATTAATTAATATATATATATTAATATATACTATTATATCATTAATTATACTAGTATATATGGTCATATTTAACTATGTGAGCGAGTGTTTCCTATTCGCATTTAAAAGCACTGTTCATTATCTAGTCACGCTCCAACGAAAATTTAAAAAATACTATTTACACGCTGGTAGAACGAGTACATTTTTAGGAATCTAGACGATAAATTAAGATTAGGTACTTTAGAAATCACACTTTAAAAAATTAAAAAAAGCGAATTTTAAAAAAAGTTTTAATAAAATGTAGAGAAGAGTATTAATTTATATACACTATTTATATTTAACGTAACCTTATGAGGGTATGTAGAGGGGTATTTGGAGGTACGTTGTCCACTTTAAATAATGTGAGGTAGAGTGTTTTATAAAACTAATATGAATACCCAAAGGGTAAATATACCGCTACCGATGTGAGCTATAGGAGAGAATCGTAAGTGAGTCTTCACTCGGAACCTATATTCAGTGGGATACTACGAGGGGAGTAAGTATAATTATTTCACCCCTCCGGGGAGGTGAGATCTCCGAACCCCCTAACTCTTTGTATTTGGTAAGTGTCAGCGGAGGGTTTCTCCAAGCCTATCCTACCTCTATATTCGGAGGTTATTGAAAAAACATCCCTTACCTCGATATGTCAGCTCGTCGGCTTTCTGAGCAGCCCCTACGTAGCCACAGTAGTGAATATATACCTACATGAGTATGTACTATAATGATATACTAGCTACACGATATATATATTAAATATCATTTTAATATTAATTATTTACAGGAGTAATTAAAATTATTTTTACCCTCACCCCAGAATAAATATTATAAAAAATAAAAAAAATAATATATAAAATAATTATATATATATATATTTATATATTTATAAAAATTTAAAATTGTTTATAAATGGTTAGATAATAGAATTTAACGGTTTTTATTATGAGATATACGGAAGTACTAGCTGGAGTTAATAACTCTCACGGAGGCGTATATGACTACGAAAAAGGTTCCCAATGTTATATTATTCTATTAGATTTGTTTTTGTGTGACTTAGTATTATAGAAACTAAAAAAAAATTACCTAATAACCACCACAAACACACATGCGAAAACCGGACAATCCATGTGATCTAGCGTTCAGAGTCTTCTTATTCATTTGCGCGGATATCAGGACGGCCCGTTACAAATCTTCTGAGACCACGTCTAGTAATTACTCCCTGTTTTTGTGCGGAAGCTGTTTCATGTGGGTCCTCATTTGCCTTATGGCAGGGAGTTTTTTGCGGGCACTCGAAATGCGAAATCATCGGGTAGCAGGTTCCTTGACGTGATTTAATTACTGCACTCAGAAATCGAAGAGCATATAAATAAACTTATAACATAATAGCGATCATTTCTAGGGCTAATACATTCTTCAGACAGCTGCGATTAAAATATACCAAAGAAAAATGTGTAATCCCTTTTTATTACTGCGAGAGTATTTCATTAAATAGTTTGGCTGAAAGAAAACGCTATTAGTAGACGAGAGACATATGGCAAAAGCGCGTGTGGGCTCACATAGTGATAGTTACATCTAATAAGTGAGCGTTACGCTGCCATGAATCGGAATATTAATAATAATCCATTAATAAATTATATTATAAGGTGTTATATATAATTATAATATATATATTTAGAATAAAATAAAAAAATTTATAAAGTATTTATCTATTATGCGATGATAATTGTGACCTTGCTGAGAATCAATAATAATAATGTTGTTATTTTATTCTACTAGAGATATAGAAATCAAATTTTTGGGTATTATTTTATATAAGTTTTACATGCCACGTCCTTCGGGTGATATAGCTACGTATATAAAAATATAGTCATAATATATAATTTAATAATATTATTATATATATTATTATATAAATATTAATATATTTTATATATAATATTATTTAATGATTATATAATATAGGATTCATAGTCGATTATCCGCACTCCACCTCACAATATATAAATATCGATTTGAGCAATGATTACGAACACATATTTCATATAAATTGAATGTGTAAATATGTCACAAAGTCTAAGAAATATTGTAAATACATATATTATTATAAATATCCAGCTTCACACCTCTAAAAATTAAAAAAAAATTAAAAAATATTCAAATTCTATTATATGTAAAATCATAAATCAAAACTCATAACCTATTATCTATAATATCACATTTATATGTAGTTATTAAATGATCTATCTAAAAGCTAAACTAATTAACTGTAACATACCTTATTTATGCTTAAACTGTAATAATTATAATTGGTAAAATTTATTTTTTTATAATTTATTTATTTCAACTCACTACATCTCGCGTAGTAAAAAAAAAACACAAGAAACGCCCCGCGACCTTAATATACTAAAAACTCAAAAAAAATACTACGCATCGTGGTCTACAAAAACATCTCCTTTATCACAAAATTTTTCGCGATTCATGTAAGATGCCTAGAGTGTTGTTATTTAACAGATAAAGTCGGTGGTTTGAGGCGTAATCTGGAGGAGCGGAAGTAACTCGAGCCATCGAGACTGCTGATGGATATTACCTAATACAATGTAGTTAGGCACGTGTCATCCGTCATCTATCAAATGTCCCCTCGATCGTACTCCAAACTATGCGCCTTTGCGGGAACTCCTGAGTTTCTTGGCAGATAACCGTGGATCGGGCGTAAAGCGGCCAGCGTCGTTACTTTTTCTTTCATGTAACTCTCCGAATAAGGTTCTCTTGTTATTTTTTTCGTCATTAAACTTTTAAATAAAAAATAATAAAAATAAAAAATAGTCGGTATACACATTCTTGTTCGTACTTTCTTATATATTAGAGAGCGTAAGGAAGAACCGCACATTTCAATTGAGACCTATCCCCGATCAAGATAAAAAAAATTCCTTTTTATAATATATTTATATATATATGAGTATTTAATATATATACATATACTCACTGTAATATCATATATTTTATTAATACCACCTTATTATATACTATTATAATTTATAATAATCCTACATGTTATTCTTATTATATAGGATACGGTCACTTGTGAGTATGGTATATATACATGTCTATTCATCCTGAAGGTCTCAAAGCTAACGAAGAGCTGCAGTAAAGTTGTACAATATAATTTTATTCAGAATATATAGTACCTAATAGTATGTTACAATTATATTAATTTTGTATGATTATAATATAGACTATATCATTAGATATAATGATTATATATATATAATTATATATAGTATATATATATATATATATATATATTACACGAATTTAAGGAGAAATTTGCATAGAATAATGAATAGAAATGGTGCTTTCGTAACTGATGATGATGAATGTAACTAGAGTGTGGTGGAAACACTTCGAAATCTGCAATAACATTGGCAGTAATGTAAGTAGGTGATAGTGAATTGAGTGTAAGTGGGTTATGATGGTGCAAAGAATAGAAAAATATATGTTAATTTTTTGGGTGATAAAATAGATCGTTATTAGTAAATGAGTAGGTGGAGTATTAATGTATTGTGAAGCGAGAAATGTTGAATGAGAATAGGTTAAATCTGTATAGGTATTATATAGATGAAATTAACATATTATAAAATGATCAGAGAATCACGAGATGAGCAGAGATGGTGATTTTGAGAGATATGGAAAATTAGGAAGTTTGTAGGTAAACAAATAATGTTTTATATGGAGTAAGGCATAAAGTTCCGTAATGGGATATTGGAGGTAGAGACAAGTTAAAAATATGATTCCATATATATATCATCACCTTATTATAAATGGTTGAATGAAAGATAATATAATATATAAGGGTAACAATGTACGGATAATTATAGGGAGAATATATATATATATATTAGTTTATAATTATAGTTGTAGTAGGGAAGATTTATACTTATATTTTGGTCGAACAGAATGCGTCGAGTGACTGAAGGACTGATTGTGTAAGAACAAGGTGGCTTTAAGAAGTGGTAGAAAGGAATGTGTTGGATTTCTATAACTATCACGAGTTGTGAAAAATATTTGAATTTAAGGAAAATTGAGTGAGAGTAGAAAGACATAAGAATATGCTCCCAGTAGTCCCTTTTCTAAGGTTTTCTTTATAATTTTTGTATTTAAGAGAGAGCGAATAAATAAGCTAAATGATAATGATTAATATGCGTATAGCTTCTACTGGCGTGCAGTGTGTTTATTGAGATTATTAGTGGTGTGTGGTGGTAACGGCTGTCTTATCTGAATGCCACCATCAAGAAGTATAAGAAATATTGATGCGGAGCAGTTAGAAAGCGTGTGCGTGCTCAAGAAGACTATATTAGTCCTCGGACCCGTTGATAAGTGTGATTTGATAATAATAATATAATAGTTAATTGAGGCGTCCTGGATTTTTGAATGGGCAGGGCATCGTGCTATGTTTCTTGGTTTATTGCGTGCCTCTCAATTTGTTATATGGATGGCAGGTTATGACTAAGAATATCGAGATGAGTGGGAATAGTAGGCAGGGCGCGACAAGTGTATAGTACGCAGAAACATCGTAAACGGGTGCGCAAGACCGACTCCGTTAATTACCGAAATTTTCCGAGACTCCGTACTATCGACACAGGCCTCCATCTATCAAAAAAGTAATCCGGACTACCCGCGCGGCTCCGCGTTACTCAATATTCTGTCCGTGACTCTCTTAGGAACTACCTTACTAATTCTCAAGGTAGAATAGTGAAATGAGAGAACGTTATCCCTTGGTAACTAGAGTAGGAGTTACTCGCACTATCTTATAACCTATTTCTATTAATCATAAATGCAGGACTGGGATTTTGGGTTTTGTGTGGATAGCGAATTGAAGCAGATTGTGAGTGGGATTGTGTAGATGATGATTTCGGTCAGGTTTGTGCTCTCGTAAAAGAAGATATATGTTTGAAGGCTAAAAGATGCGTATACGTAAGAAGGAAATTATAGGTTACCTTGGATTGTAAGTTGACGAAAAACACGTATTCCTGTGGGGTGTTCGACGTTTGTGTTAAAACTATGGTTGAGGCGAGGCACTGGCCTAAACATACAGTGATCATGTGGGTCTAAATACTTGTCGGAAACAAAGGGTAACTGTGGGATGATGCATTTGACTGAGAGAGTAATTTCAGGAAGGTATTAAGTATGTGACAATGGAAGAGGACGATTAGGCCTGGCTAGTTGCTAAATTAAATATCTGTATGGATTCGGCAATTGCAAATAGGCGACTAAGTGTACTGAGTGCGTTTTAGAATCAGTACCTTAAGCAGTGACTGGTAATCGTCTATTATTATGTAATAATAATGACTACAATTTTGTTTGATAAAAATTATGATACTCCACCAAAAACACAATAAAAAAAGTCTCAGTGCTTATGTATTCACCGTGAATTAATGTGTGCGAGGTTCATGGATTGAAAAGCTAACAAAGTAACCTGGCAGTTAAGAGGCGCATGTAACATAAAGGCAATAATCGATATACATTTTGTCTCTTTCCAGACACGAAACGTAAATTGATAAACGAATACAAATGCTCAATCTACTTTTTTCCACAGAGAGCGAGAGTAACTCACAGGACGTAAGCGATAAAGAGGAAGCTAGCACTGCCTTCTAATTTTATAGCTGAGATGTATACCTTCTCGAACCCGCATACCTCTGGACTATATCCCTAACATCTCTCAATCCTGCTAACACACTCTCATTTTCATTCAAGAAGATTACTCTGAGATATATTTTTTACCGAAATAATAATAAAAAACTTAATATTCTATACTTCTGAGTAAAATAACTTCATACATAATGTTAGGATATGGATAAGAAGTATTTTATTGTATCAAAGAATACTAGCATTAAAGAATAAGAAACCGAATAAATAAGAAATCCACATTAAAATACCTATATAGTTATATTATTATTCTTTTGAGTCACTACCTAATACTATTACCTTATATTAGTACTATCCTCTCTCTCTTCTATTACCCTCACTCTCTATCTCTCTCTCTCACTTACTCTTCTCTCTAGTAATTTACTATATTACTCTCTCTATCTCTATTCACTATCTCTCTCTCTTACTTCATCTACTCCTCTGATCTCTATATCCTCTACTTCTCTCTCTTCATATCTCTCATCTATTTATCTCTGCCTTATAAAATTAATATTTAATTATATACTATAATATATAATATAAATATATATAAATTATAAAACTATTCTTAGTAAATATAAAACTATTGCCATTCGAGTAACATCAGAATTTTTATTCGAAATTTTAAAAAAAATAATTTATTGAAAGAATTCGAAAAAGGACTAAAAATGAAAAGAATATATATAAAACTATGAAACAAATTAAAATTAAAATCACTAATTATTACCTTTTGCATTCTGATAGCAACAATGATAAGTAAATAAACTGTAATTTGGTTTATTACAAGTCATGGTATATCTATATTGACTCATATATATTTACGCTTACTACGATGGACATAGGTACATACTAGGCTGCATCACTATTTATATATATATATTTAATATTATTATTTATATATATATATATTTATATTTAATATATTTATATATATTATATATTTTATATATATAATATTATATATTATATATATAT
>JABUQX010128649.1:57500-60000 GCA_015478945.1 Trachelipus rathkii
ATTAATTTATTCGTGATCTAGCTTGATGCTTCCGCCGTTTTGTTTTTTGGGAACCTACTCTACTATAACTTTGTACTCCTCTATATCTTTCCCTATCTCTTTGATGCTATATTAACGGAAAGTGGCCAGGGTTTTTTCCACTTTATTTCTTCAAGTTTTCTTATTGATGCAAGTAATTCATTTCTTTGTACTTCAATAGATATCATAAATAAGATTATATTTTTATATAGCTATTTCTTAGATTATTTTTGTTAATGGATAATGTATTCGTTATTTCTTTCATTATTGTATAATTTACGTTTGTTATATTAATTCACTGATTCAAGCATTTTTCTTCCCCTTTTTTCCACGAGTTGTAAGACGCACCTCACACACATCCTGATGATAGGGTTTTTTGGAGGATATTATATAGTATATTATATATTATGATATATATACGGTAATATCATATATACTATGAGTATTATTGTGAGTTATTATATATATTATACTTCACTATTAATCATTTATTTATAATCCATTATTTATATATATTATTTATATTTAATAATCACCTCTAATCCTATTGTTCATTTTCTTCTTCTGTTGTCTATCATTATAATACACCACTATCACATCACTATACTCAGTTATTTTCTCTATATTATAAATATATTATATTATTATTATACTTCTTATTATTATATTTATTCTTTCAGTCAATTGTACATCTAAGTCCTTACTACTCAACTATAAGGATATCTTCGGGTGGGTGCGCTTGGCTTATTCATCATCCACACGTGGTACTACTTACACAATATACTATTGTTCTGAGCGTCGTTATCGTAGCGAGGTGTAGTACGTTCGGTCAGATTGAGTTAGAGTCAGAGTATATGTAACTGATGCTCACTTTTCCCCTTTATGGCTGATCAGGTACTGATTCAGGTGTTCTAGAACCTTTGATGCGACATCTAGTACGTATTGAGGGTATTCCCGGCGTCGCGTATCGCTATAATCACCTATTAACCTATATGATTACGTATTTACTAGGGAGTACGTAGCGCGCCCTTATTTTATACTTAGTCTTTATATATTATATATTATTTATCTATATATTTTATTATTATTACATTATACTATTTTATTTATACCTCTTTAATTCTTTTCTTAATTTCTATGAACCCCGTAAAAAAAATTATACGTGTTCTATGTAAGATTCTAACAACTTTACCTTATTAAACTATTATGTTATATATGAGTATATAATCTTATTGATTACAGTACCTAGTACCTCTACGTTATTTGTTTTAAGTTACCTGATATAGTTATAATGGTATAATCATGTAGTCGTATCTTGTATGGGGTCATGGATGTCTTAGCAATCGATGCGTAGGCTTAAAATATGGTCAAACTTATTTTATTATATATTTAGGCCTTACCCCGCTGCTGATGGAGCTATAGTCCACTCCCTCTCCCGGCTTTGAGGTGCGGCTTTCGCGTTTGCCCCCCGTCTTCTCTCTCTCTATCTACTATCTATCATAATTACTTTCTCTCTATATTATATATATATATATCTATTATATAATATATCACACTTCTATATATCACCTCACACACACACACTTATTACTATATTCATATATTTCAATATACTTTAATAATATCAATTATATTTAATATATATCCTATATATATATCTATATCTCATATATACACTATTATACATATTCAATCGATATATAACTCCTATTATAATTACCTCTACTAATATATGGATTATGAATAGTGGCTATGGCTGACCCTACTAGAGTGTAGGGCTGAATCCTATAATATATATATCACGTATAATTACACACTCATTATTACTTATATCAGTCTATATCTCTACTTACTTATAATATATAATTGCAATTTCCATTTTACTGGGTTGTGTACTCAATCTTGGGTTGCAATTTTTTCGCGATGAATATTTTCTTCTTTTCTCTACTATTAACTTCGAAATCCACTGATTTTTAATTAATTAACAAACACAATAAAATATTTACAAATGAAATCTTCGATATGTTTTCTTTTGCAAGGAGAACCTCCTTTCATGATTTCTATTTTGGTTTCCTTGTTTTTAATGGCTTTAAAAATTGAATCTATTTAAATTAAAAATGTTTTTGCATTATCCACGTTTAACTTTCCAAAAAGATAATTTCGTGTTTTTAAACTTTATTATCATTTGTAATCTGAAATTGGTTTATTTTGAATTTTGCTTATGTCATGTAAATCATTTCTTTAAATTTTAAGATGGTGAAAGATGGGAAATTTTGCTTCTTTAAAAGAAGAAACTCTTCGTAGAATAAATCTTTGGCTGATTAAATATTTTATTTTTTTTAAAGAATTTAATGATGATTCTAAAGCAACAGTACTTTAAATCTAACTCGGTTTTCAATATAGAAAGTTTTGAAAAGTCTTTAATTACCTGTAATGATGTTGTTTGGAGAGGACAGTCTTTTTCAATTCCAATGTTATTTTA
>JABUQX010128650.1:0-39613 GCA_015478945.1 Trachelipus rathkii
GAGAACCTTTAAATCCGTTTGTGTTTGTCTTATAGCAACACAAGCGTTCTCTTGTTGATTTCTCAATGCTACCTTACGACAATTAGATCAAATAAAAATTCTGGGAATAATTTTTGCAATTTATTGACACGGATGTAAAATAAACTCGCTTTTGAAAATGCTATTAAATAGATTTTATTACGAATTGAGAACAGTTTTCACGGAAATTTCTTCCAAAAAAATTGTTCTCAAATTGCTAATAAAATAAAATTTCTCCTCCAGGTTTTCTCAGGGCATATCAAATAGACAAACATCTTACAAAATCAAAAGTTCAATGATTCAAACTATTTAAGACTTTAGATTTTATCTTAGATCAACAAAAAAAAAATCCAATTTGACTATCCCGTATCCTTATGGTGACATGCTGCCTCAAATTCCTTCACATTTATTCTTCTTAGTATTGACTCTGTGTAAGTAATATAAACTACTTTATTCTGTACTATTTGTTTTGAATTAGATTATCAACCCACACAGATTCTACATCATGATTAGTTTTAATATATTTTTATGCAACGAATCGGGAATATAACAGGCTGATAAGATACATAGGCAGGATGTAGATAATGTGGTTCTTTATCTCCGCAGGAGACTACCTTCAAGAATTTGAAATCGGACCCACCCCCCAAAAAAGAAAAAAAATATGCTTTGTAGAAAACAATCATGTAGCTTTGAAATGACCGATGTAAATATACTAAGCTGTCTATAACTACATATTTTTAACGTGTTAAAAAAAAAAAAAACTTCTGATTAAAAAGATTACCCATCTTATTTATCCATCACATCGTGATCATTAGGAAGTTGGCTCCCTCAATGTGTCAACTTTGTGAAAACACTCAGCATAATGTCATAGCAAGAAAATGAAAAAATGCTAAATCTAGCAGTCCCATGATATGGTAAGAGCAAACTGATCTTGCCAGTAACTTTGCAGAACTTAGTGAAAAAAAATAAAGAGTAGATTTGGATCTTATATAAAAGTAACTAGCGCTTACATCAATGCCCTGTGGCGAAAGAGCAGTTCTAACTTTGATTCTTCATAGTAATTCCCCCAGATCACAAGATAAAGTGACTGAAGGGCCGATTGTTTGAAGGAACAAGGTGCATTAGAATTAGTAAGAGGGATGTGTAGGTCAAATTTACGTTGAAGCAAATGAAAAAAAAATTGTTTATGGACTTTAAACAGGCGTATGACAGGATTAATAATGAAGCTCTCTGGCTAGACTGTGTAGTTTTGAAATGGAATTAAAAGTTGTATGTTAATATAGTGAAGCGTGTTAAGAATAAATGAAATGGAGTTGATATGGTTTATTAATGGCGTGATCAGTGTGTGACGCGGGATGAGGTATGTTTCCCCGCTATTTAATTTATTATAAGATGGGGTGATGGGAAATAATTAAGTAGGGGGGCCTGCTTATGTACTGCAGTATGATTTTGGCTTTATTGGGTGAGGGCTGACAACCAACAGTACATCAAGGATGTTGCTTGCTCACCCCACTTCTTCGGCCTGCTCCACTCGCAAGATTTATATTAGAAGACAATTGACTAGCAATGAAAACGCTGACAGAGGGGCCATAGTAGCGTTCTAATCTTTCCGTAGCTGCTATAGATACCTTTCGGATGCTATTCTAAAAGGTCGCCTTCCATCAGCTGATTATTATCCTGCTCCGACAAGGCTTCCGGTCTTACTGGCAAAAGTGCTGGGTGAGTGATCAGCGAGGGGCGAAACTTGAGAAATATAAAACCGGACAACCAAAATAACTCGACGTTACGGAATTCTCACCCCGCCTGCAAATTTTACCGTCGCCACAGACCGCAATCTCTTCACAATCATCATTGTCCTCAACTGGACTCCACCCGCCTTGCCATTCTACTACACTATACTCCATGACACCTCCTAAAAGGCTATCTCGCGCCTCGTTCGAATATTCTCACTTTAATAGCAGATCAATATTTGGTTTCCCTCAGGAACTGAATATTCTGTATATCTAAATTATTTTTTCTTTGAAAAAACATTTTAATAGATTTCTTACCCATATAGTTGGATTTCCATGCAACCTATCATGGCCGCAGTGGTGAGCCTTGTACACAAACTCAACATGTGGAGAATCTGAAGAAAGTTTGAGAGGTAGGGTGTTAAAGGGGTAAATGCAGATAAGAGTAAAGTGAAAGTGGTGGGTAACAAGTCTGAAGTGTGAAATCATGTTGTATGCTGAGCAGCTGGAACAAGTATCAGTTTAAATATTTAGGCTATGTTGGATGAAAAGGGACGGATCATGCAGAGTACAGTAGGAAAGTTTCGAATGGTAGGAGGGTTGCTGGTGCAATTAAATCTGTGGTTAATGCAAGGGGACAGTCTTGAATGTGCTAAAGTTCTGCAAGGTGGTACGATGTTATCCGTGTTAATGTATGGTAGTAAAATTATGGTGTGGAATAAGAGCTATATAGATCTAAGGTGCAATCTGTTTAGCTGGATAATCCTAAGGGCTTGCTAGGTGTGAAAATTGATAAATGAGGAATGAGCGTGTTTGGGAGTTATGTCCTGTGAAGAAAGGCGTGAATGAGAAAATAAATCGGCATTTAAGATGGTTTGATTATATGGAAAGGATGAACGATAGGTTGGTTAAGCGGGTGTGTTGCGGATCGACCGGCTTCGACCCCCTAGGAAAAGTGTCTAAAGGAAAAGAATACAAATTTAGCAGAGACGAGAAGAATGGTATATAAAGTAGTGAATGGCGGCAGAGTTTTGTGAGGGAGGCATGGTTATGGACCTGACTCAGGGAATGAACACTACATTGACGAGATACCAGTGGGGGGGGGGGGGTCGTGCGCGGTATTGTGAAGCCTAAGGGTGGATTTTTTGCTTCGACGTCCTTGCACCTAAGAGTATGGGGGAATGGGGGGGGACTCCTTAATGTTCTTCTACTCACTATCGTTTCCAATTTATATTGCGCGCACTCCACCCCAATCTGGAGTTACAATGGGAAAATAAAAAAGTTTACACCGAAATACTCGAATCAGAAAATTTCAGGATATCTTTATAACACAAAAACGGAATACCGTTAGAAATTTAGGCTAACCTAAAGGAAGGCAAAATTTTGGCATTAGCCAACAGCAGTGAAATCTTATACTAGTGTTTAAGTTTCCGTAACTTGTAAGACATTTTGTTTTTTTATGGAAATTGGGTTTGGCAGTTTAAAATTATATTCAAAAATCTTTTTAAGCCTACTGGTAGCCTCAACATCTATCACAATACAGATTCATGAAGATAAAAAAAAGTTTGAAAGCAGTTTGTTAGAAAATGGCCATTTTATAAAAAATGTGATAAAGCTTTCAAAATGTTTGAGTTATGATCAACATTAGTGAGAGATTTGTAGTTTCAAAAGTTATTTTACTGGGTCTGCAGATTGGCAATGAAATATTTTCTTTAAATGAATTTGTACAAGGAATTTTCCAATCAAGAAAGACGACTATCCCTGGAGTCACAACACATTTTCTACATTTCATTTCAGTGATGAATTAAAAAAAATAACTGGTTTCCATACTTTCACTTTAAACTGGAAATCTTAAAAATCTGTTTATGGTTAGGAACGAAACAATTACAGCTTTTTTTGATGCCTCTGGAAATATCCCCACATTGCTCAATACAAAATTACCGGAAAGATAATAGATTATTAGGTAATAAAATTCATAATAAAATGTCAGGCCTCGGAATGAAGGTCGTGATAGCCGTAAACGCCTTCTATCTTTCGGCCGAAATTTATGAATCGTATGGGTACATGAAGTCAGAGAATAAATGTTGAGAGAATAGGAGAGAGGTGATAGAGTATTTAGAAAGGCAAAATTTGATTTGCTCGCCTGTGACTGAAACAATAGATGAAAGAAACGCGTGTGAAAAGAGTTGGATGCTGGTGCGTAAATGTGTGTGTTGCTGGTTGAAGGAAATGAGAGAGGAGAGGAAGTAGCAATTTTGAATGATACCTGTGGTACAAGCACTCATGGTAGACTTTGTGTAAGAGTCCTAGAATCTAATTTAAAATTTAATTTGAACCAACGGTCAAGGGATGTGTGGTTGTGACGTATGGTCCATCTTGACGAAACGTTGAAAGAGAACGTATTTTTAGAATATAATCTTATATGACTGTTCTGGATGGGTAAGTAGAGCTTCAAGATGATAGTGTTGGGGGACCCGAATGGTTGGATAGGTGATCAAAAAAGGATGGTGTTAACAGGGTTTTGGGTGGCGGGGAGGAAAATGAGACATGTAGGAAAGGTGAATGATTCTGTTGAAGGAGAGGTGTGTGTAAGTAATACTTTTCTTTAAACACAAGACGTATCCATATAAGTATACTAGAGTTGTGTAGGTAGAGATGGTTATGAAGTGAAAAGTATGATTGATTTGTGTTGCTGAAGAAGGAGATGGTGAAGTATGTGTTTGGATGTTAAATCTATTAGGGGTTTATGAAGCTTGCTAGGAATTATCGTGGATCATGTTATGTTTTCTTTGCCTGTTTAAATTAGTGGGGGCTTGATGAGAGGAAGGTGATACGAAAGGAGGTAGGTAAAATTAAGAGTGAGAAGTTAAGTGAACAAGACAATAAGGATAAGTATGTAAGAGCGCTCGCTAGTAAATTAGTTATTGAACTAGTTCCTGATACTGAACAAATCCTGGGGGCTAATGAAGGAAAAGCAATTGTTAGTAGTGCAAAGCGAAGTATGTAGATTTTGCTAAAGTAGGAAGTAAGAATTTAACTGTGAGTGGTGGAATGAAGGCGGACCAGAAAGCGGTTTAAAGGTTAAAAAAGAAGCGTGTTTGAATGTACTAAAAAGCAAATGATAGGTCTCAAAAGGAAAGATGCTTGAATGTATCTATAAGCAGAAATAAAAAGATATACTAAAAAATGCATACGTAAGAGAAAACCAGAGGTAAATGAACAGTTTGGAAGGAAAATTTAATGGAGACATAACAAGGGAATAGGAAAGCTCTTCTGGAGAGACTGTACGAAATGTCAAGAATAGGAGAATAGGGATGGTGCTTTGTAAAACTGATGAAAGATGTGAGGGGAGTGTGAGAAGAACACTTCGAAAATCTGCAAATATTTTCAGTAATGAAGAGTTGTGATAGTGAAGGGTTTGTGTGGGTTTGATAGTGAAAGAAGAATAAGTATTTTGGGATGAGGTTTTTAGTAAGGAGGAGGTAATGGTAAGAGTGAGAAAGTTTGAAGAATGGTAAATCTGCAGGTATAGATGAAATTAATGGTAAAGATGCAAGAACTTGAGGCGGATGGTGACTGATTGATGTGGAAGTGTTCTGTAAATAAAGCGTTTATGGAGGGTATAGTTCCAAGGGATTGGAGGAGAAGTAATAGTACGGGAGAAAAAGTGGGAACTAAAATTATCAGGGAATAAGTTTGTTTTAGGGAATATATGCTGGTATTTTGGTCGAAAAGATGTGCGTCGAGTGACTGAAGACTGATTGGTTGAAGAACAAGTGCGTTTAGGAGTGGTAGAGGATGTGTGTTATCAAATCTTACATTGAAACAAATTATTGAGAAAAATGAGGGAGAAGAATAAATGGTATTTAGATTTTATGGATTTCCAACAGGCGTTTGATATTAATAGGAAGCTTTTGGCAGGTGTTAGGTGGTTGGCTATCGAATGGAATCAAAAGTATGTATTGACGAGTAGTGAAGCGTGTGTAAGAATAAATGGTGTTCCAACGAATGGTTTGGTTTAGGATTAATAGCAGTGAGACAGGGTTGTGTTATGTCTCCTTGGTTATTCAATTGTATATGGATAGGGTTATGAAAGAATTCGAGGTGGCGGTGGCAGGAAGATTGGTGTTAGAAATGATGGGAATGGAGAGGAGTGAGGGTGCCCTACCATTATATGCGGATGATGTGGTTGTGTTGGCGAATCTGAAGAAGAGTTTAGAGTTGGAAGAGATTTGGGCAGGGTGGTATAAAAGGAGGGGCTTGAAAGTTAACGTGTATAAGGTTAATATGGTTGTGAGTGAGGACAGTACCTCAGTGGGTAGTATGTAGCATGTTTTTGAGCAGCATGGAACATGGCTTCGTCTGAGTTTATATTACAGGGCTCATTTAAGTCGAGGCAATGAGAATGGGAAACGGATGATGAGACAGCCTCAGGAGCGAGACTCTCTAGAGTGCTCACGCAGGAATGGTGCGTGGTGCAATCTAAATCGTTGCGTGAATGTAAAAGGGACTAATTCCTGAGTGTGCTAGATTCTTACATGAGGTATGTTGTTACTTGTGCTAATGTATAGTAGTTGAGACTATTGCCGGAATAAGATAGATAATGATTCCAATATAACTGCTTCTCACAGGATAACTCGGTGAATGCGGATTTTTGTTTGAATAACTGTTGCAATTTGAAGCAAAAGTTATTAGAGAAAGAGATTGGGGCTTGAAAATTGGTTAAATAAGAGGAAGTTGAAAATATGTTGAGATGGTTTGGTCATATGAAAGGGGATGAATGATAGTCGCGTTGGGTAAGCGGATGTATAGTGGCGAGTGTGTTGGAACGACCGGCTGGAGACGAAGAAAAAGTGGAATTGAGTCAGTCAGTACCGAATGTTTGAAGGAGAGAGAAATGTGAAGTTGTCGTAGAAGCGAGAAGAAAGGTGAATAACAGGAGTGAATGGCGGGGATGGCAAGGGGGTATTGGTTGTGGCCCATCGTGGGCCAAGCGAAAGAACCCATTACATTGACGAATCTACACGAATGTGAGGTCCATCGCCGTCCATGAAGCTTTAGGGTGGATTTTCTTGACTGCTGCGGACGAGTTGCTCACTAATTAATGTTACTGAGGGGGCGGTAAGCGCTGGGCTTTCTTTTCGACTTGTCAGTTCTCTCTACTGCTTTTCTTTTCCGATGCTCACCATCACGCACCTTACTCCCATTCTTGGAGAAAATAGAATAATAAAGAAGAAGAAATTCATAATTTGGGCGTTTCAAATCTGTACTACTTTTTAAGAGAAAAATCGAAATGGGGATATTATTAAATCTGTAGCCAATTATATTAGTTTGGAAAAATATAAAGTCACGTGGACAATTATTATCAACAATGCTTTGAAGCGAACAGAAGCAACACACATCAGCCATATTATATTTAATTTAACATTTAACTAATTAAACAGTTTTCATAGTATTTTCGTAAATAATTTTTCTATTTCCTTTTTTTATAACACCGTATAATAAGACTGAATCTCTTTACAATTTAAATTGTGATAAATATAAAAATCAAACTTAAAATCTACTTTTAAGCAACAAAAATCACTCATATTATATATAATATAATATATATATATATATATATAATATATATATATTACTATATATTATAATAAGTATATATAATATATATATAATATACATATAAATAATATATATATATATATATATATATATATAATATACTAACCTGTATATATAATATATATAGTAATAATATATATATATATATATAATATAAAAATTAAATATATATATATATATATATTATAAATAATATATATATATATATATATATATAATATATAGTATATATATATATATTTATAATATAATATAATATATATATATATTATAATATATATATAATATTATATATATATATATATAAATTTATATATATATTATATATATATATATACTATATATATATATATAACATAATATATATATATATATAAAATGCTAATATAATATATAATAATATATATATATATTATATATTACCTCCCATCCCCCAGATTGGGGGTGAGGTGCGTATCATACACCAGAACAGAAAAGTTAGTAGAAGAAAATATAATATATATATTATATAATATATATATTATATATATATATAAATATATACTTATAAATTATACTCATTATATATATATTACTATATAATATATATATACTATATATATATATATATATATAAATATATAAAAGTTAATACAATAATAATAATAAAATGTATATTAAGAATTAATTAATAATATAATAGCATTAATAATAAATGACAGCTTAACTTTAATTTCAATAAAATTTCTCCTCTGTAGCTGCCTAATAATCCAATAGATACCATAGATTTACCATGTATGATTTATGTATTTATCTACGCTATAGCTACTCTAATATAATAATATATATATATATATATAATATATACTATAAATATATATATATATTATAATATATATATATATATATATAATACTAATATATTATATATATATATATATATATTATATATAATAGTATATATATATATATATATATATATATATATAGTAATAATATATATATATATTATATATATATATTATTATTTAATACTCAGAAATCGAAAGTATGAGTTTACCCCTAGATACTCTGGATGCCCAGAGGGTATTTACACACGAAATTTCTTTTTAAAAGGCAAATTATCCTTCTAGCGCATTACCGAGTATGAAGAAGTTAGAATTGTTTTAAAAGATTAACAGTAATAGTTTCTAGCTTCAAATTTGAACAACATTGACAAGCAAGATGAAGGAAAGAGTCCGGAAAGAAAAAAGAAAAAAAAAAGAAATGATAACAGGAATGGTGTGACCGCTTGTCCTAATAAATGTTATTCTTTTTCAACCTTTTCACAATTTACAATTTCATAAAAATCGACTTCATCAGAGTTGAGAATTTTTTATATAATCTTTAAAAAGCTTTTAATATTTATAGCATTAATTAATAATATATTCTCTTGTGGCAATATATGCTTTATATACATATAACTGAAAAAATAAGTTAAATTATAATAACATTCAATCTCTAAAGAGACATACAAGAAAAAAAAAAGAATAAATTTTACATAATAATACTCACATACATTAAATAACAGATCCATTCTATGTACATGAACTTTTTATAATAATAATAGAGAACTCTTCAATTTTTTGCTTTTAGTTTTTTAAAAGTTGAACAACAACAACTTGCATCATCATAACATCATCACATTCAGCATGAAAAGACTTGAGATAAGCAAGAGATGAACCTTGTGTTAACAGGAAGATCAAATGAAGGAGAATAAATAATAGCTAATAATAATGATAATCAAAAAATAATTTCTTTAAATACAATGATTCAATAAAACATGATTTCTACAATAAAACTAAAAGATTTTCTTTCATAAACCTTTGGATGGGTGTTTTAATGATTTTTACCTAGCCTAACTACCTGAAGTTCCTACATACAAATGATAACACACCATATACACACACTCATTCCTCTACATACTATAACCTTGATAAGAAGGCATTCCAGCTCCGTAATTTATATTATTTGCGTAACCAGTTGATGGATAACCTGGAGGAATCATTCCTGGCCCTGCTGTGATCATCAATTGGGGTTCCCCTGCAATTTTTTCAAAAAATATCAATTATTACTTATAAAAGAAATTCTTTAGCTCTGGTGCTAAAGTCAAATTTTTTGCAAGCTTAACCCAGATTTGGTAGAAAATTAAGAATGATAAAAGACGTATTAATATATATAAATATATAATAAGCAGCACCTATTAAACTCCTTTTTTTCCTAAATAACAATTATCATCTATCTGCAAATCTTTAGTAACGAAAGATCAACTTAAAAGACCCAATTTCCAACCATCGCCAAATTATTATTGTTAATTAATCTTGAAAAGCAAATTTGTGAAAACTAAACTTAACCTATCATGTCCACCACAAGTTCCACGTCAATGACCTGAATCTTACCTATCATGTTCATCATAGGTTTATTTTCATTTGTATCATTCTCTTCCTTTCTTTTGCTTTCAGCTTCTTCCAACTTATTAACCTTGGTGGTAAGTTCTCTCATAACATTTATTAAATAAGGCATGGCAAAATCCATAATATTATGTCTCCAGGCTAGCTCTAAAATAACATCAGGATGAAGTTGATCATAACAATGGAAAAGACAGGCTGCAAAACAGTCGTGGTTTCCATTTTCTAGGAACCAAGAAAGAAGTTCTTCGGCTATATCGGAATTTTTACTCTCTGCAGCATACTCCATAGCATCCTATAAAAAATAAAAATAATATATAGTACATATGAAAAATACTATTAATAAATAATCATCCTATCAAAAAGAAAAAAGTATACCTTAAATAATTTGTCTTTTTTGCAGAGTTCGACGGATTGTTTCCATCTGTTATTTCCTTTGTACAAATACGCCGCAATGCGTCTAAACTCAATCAGCTCGTGTTTTTCGAGAGACTGCGCTAAAGTAATATTATCGAAGTGATCGAAGGCGTCAATCGACGTCCTAAGGCCTTGATAATCCTCCTCTTCTATCAGCAAAGAATTCAAGGCTTCATTAATGGCTTTGTTATTCAAATTCTGAACGGATCTTAAATAGCCTTTGACCAATTTAAGATGATTCATCTGAAAGCGTCATATATTATAATATTTATCATATCATATATATTTGAATAAATTGTTTCCAAAAGCATATGAATGCAGGTATATAAACAAGCATAGGAAATACAAAAGAATACAGTTTTATCACCTTAGAAAAGTAATTAACGGCCCTAGTGTGATCCATTCGCGGAGAAAGAACTAACAAAAGGTCATTTAACAACATAGGTTTGAATTCAAAATAAAACTGGATAGCTTTATAATACAATTCAATGTTGGCAACCTAAAAACGCAAAAAAAATTAGATTAGCTTATAAAAGTATTCCATATATAAAAAAAAAAATCTTTATCAGCAATTTAGCACCCTAAAACTGGAACCATTTTACGAATGGCGTACATTAAGGGCTAATGGATACTTAAAAACCAAAAAGGAAAAAAAAATATTTACTTTCGTAATAACATCTTTGAAATGAGACTCTCTCCACGCTTCTGTAGGATGCGCCATCATCGTTAAAACAGCGTTATCATACTCTTCGTATTTGTCATAAAGAAATACTAATTCGGCCCATAAATGAGCCTGTTCTGCTGCACGCAAAACCTAGAAAAAAAATACATTACCAGTACATTCAACAGTATCAGCTTTTCAAGTTATCATACAGCGAATACGGACAAACGCATCAATGTATTCCCTATGTATTCAGTAACTATCGAAATATTTTAAACAATTTATACGAACCTTTGGAATGTTTACTCTAGACCAGAAAAGTTCAAGGTGTTCCCTCATCTTCTCTGGTTTGTACTTTGAATAAAGGATAGCGACCTCTGTGAACATACCCATGTGAGCTTCTTCAAGTCCGAAGGGCACTCCAATAGTTTATAATTCATCAAACATGAGCCCTCAGGCCTGTTAATTCACAATTTATAATATTACTTAGTAAGTTTTATCAATTTGATGAAATTATTTTCAAAAATGAAAATATAACAAAATTACTAAAAACCATAAAATTCAATACGTTATAAACCCCATTGGAAAACAGCCATGAAAAATAATATGTTCTAAATAGTATATGTATGTATAAAAAGCATGTTGTTGACAATTGTAACAACAGTAATATTCAGCAATCGATCTTTTTATTTAAAAAATAAAAAAATATAAAATTGTCTGAAAATATATTTCAAATTTACAGAAGTAGTCTTTTTTTATCATTCCTGAGATACCAATAATTCTTTAAAAATTTTTCTGGATAATAAAATGTCATCAACTAAAAACTTATGAGTGCAATAATAATGTCCATCTAAACATTTTTTGAAATTTAATAAGGCTATTCCGCTCTTTTATTTATATGTCTAATAAAAATCAAACAACATTTACTTATATAAGTCTAGTAAATATCAAATAAAATAGAGGTTTTTAATAAGAAAAAAAGTTTTTTTTTTTAATTTACAGATTAGAATTTCTGAAAATTAACGAATGTATTTATTAAAAATTTAATGCAAGTGTTCTGGTTAGTAAATGTTTATAATAAGAATTTAACAATCGATTTTTAATAAAAATCATAGGGACAAGCATTTTTAAAATAACTATTTGGAAGATTTCATTAATAAAATCTATAAAAACTTAAATTACTAGATTTTAAGGTAACCATTTCCTTTGTCATATTCATAAATAAAAATTTGCTAAATCCAGCAATTAGTACAGTAAGGAATAGTCATCTACTCGGTCTGCTATAAAAACAAACTCGATGCAACATCGTAATATATAATGCATAAAAACAGTCAATTTAAACACACCATCATCAAAAAAATTTACTCCGTCTATGGGTGGAATAAAAAAAAATTCGCACCATGCTTTTAAAGTAGTATTTCTCTACAAATTAATATATTATTACTTCAGGCTGTATGGGTGCGTGGGGAGGGATTTCCTTTTCGATTACGTCATCTTTACTTTCGTTCGGTGACAAAAAGGAATGTTCGAAATAAGTGACATTTGGACTCTTTTTATTTGAGAATCAAGGAAAGGAATGAGTTGTAAGCTATAATTAAAGTGCCACAAACGGCTCAAGTCTACGAAATACCTTCCAACTCTGCGACCAATAATAATTCCATACCTGGTAATAATTGATAAGATCTTCAAGCTCATCGGCGTGGACGACAATGTGAAGACCACAATTTTGGGCCAATCGGAATTGTTCATTATCGACACAAGCGAAACATACTTCTTTCCACGTTCTTGTACTCGTAAAATAATAAATAATACATAATCCTTTTTTACTGAATATAATAATTATAAAGAATACCTCTTCTAAGGTATTGATCTCGGCCGTTTGCTCTATAAAAATTCATACTCTTAATATCATTAATATAAAATTTAAAATAAAATAATCAGCCTCCCCACAATTTAACATTATTCAAAAAAATATAATAAGGGAGAGAAGGATAGGAGGGAAAATACGCTGCAGAGCTGAGAGCGCGTTCCCGCTGGGAGGTTCACGGGGGCATTCCGGCGGGCGCAGCAAAGGGGCCGAAGGCAACGGGTCCTCGGGCCGTTTGCGTCAGGCCCGCTCGCGGGTGGACCCATACTCTCACTGCGCGAATGTGCACCGGAAACAAGTCTAAGTACCGAGAAATATTGACCTAAGTAACAAGGGAGCCCTTCCCATAATTAATAATAATAAATAATAATAATAATAATAATAATAAATAATAATAATTTAAAAGTTAAGATTGGCCTGTTGATACAATAATTGACAAGTTATAAAACTAAGGTATATCACGAGAAACTGAAGATAAAAAGTTGTGCTGCCAAATAGTAATAAAAAAAATATATTAGTTACTAAAAAGTACCAAATTGAATGAACAATATAAATAGTTTTTCAATAGAAAAAGTTAATTGTCCATTCATTCTTAGGTTAAGGTTCAAGAGTGGTTAACAAAAACTATAAACTTAAAACTCTAATCTCTAAAATTATGTATTCCACGTAATATATGTACCTATTTGCCTTCCTTGCAGACTCAACAGCTCCCTGGAATTCTTTTAAATGTACCAATGTAATAGCTAATCTTGCAAAATTGCTTACGTTGTTATACAAAAGTTTTGCAGCATCAAACATGGCATCATCAAAGCATCGATCGCCAATCTACAAAATAAAAAGAGGGGTTTTATATGAACTGCATAGCTAGTTTCATTTTCCCACCCTGATGCAAATATTATAGAAAAAGTGTACATGAGAAATGATATCGTATGAAGGTCAACAAAACCGATGTTTTAAAAGACCACGTTTTATATATGAACTCTCGAAAGAATATCTTCAAATATCTGTACTGCAATTAGAAGAAATACTGTATATATATACCTTCTGGATATCTGCATGATTTGGAGCTGCAATAAATTCTTCTAAGTCAGCTAGTCTGTTGGTTTTTGCATAAGCATATGCAAGTTCACTTTCTACATAAGATTCTCTCGCCTTCTTTCTAGCCATATTAATACCTAACAAGAATCTTCCCAGTGATCTGAAATTAGTAAGAGAAAAAAAATAGTATTGTACCAATATAAGAATTTGATACTTCTAGGTGAAACTTATAAAGTTTAATCATATAGATAATTTCTGTGGTAAATTTTTATACCAACCTGTTCTGTGTGCAGTAGCAACAACATCAATATACGCTGTTGGATCATCAGCTTTTATAAACGAATCTATAGCTTCTTTGACAAGATTTTGTTGTAACTGAGCTCTAGCCAACTGACTCCAAACAGCACTTTCATTGCATCTTTCAGCAAATTCATATGCTCTATCTAAGTTGCTTATGTGCTCAATCAACACCTAGTAAAAAAAAAAAATTTTTTTTTTCGTTTAAAATACAGGGCTTGGCAATTATTAGCCTTTATAAGCAAATCTTTAAATAAACCAAATTCACACCTGTATTGCTGAAGTATTAACATCAAATTTCTTGAATATTGCAAAAGCTTCTTCATATAATTGGTTTCCAATGGCAATATTAGCAATATCAGGTGCATCATAATTATCTAACCGTGTTATATAGTCCATTACTCTTGAATGATCAGCCTTTATTGCTGTTAAAATTAATAAGTTTTGCAAATTTCTGAAAAAATATCAGGAAAATTATTTTAAATCCTAATCATACGTCACAATAAAAGTACAAAATTTAAGCAAAATTTTTAAAATCTATAATTAAAATAATGCTTCTCTGTATTTGATATAATTTTAAAAACAAGGTATTAAAATTTTTTTTTATATTTTGCAATGAGTGGAAACATTTGAAATAATTAAAAAAAAACTATTAATTGAACAGCATTACAAGCATATAAAATCAAATATCTCACCTATGATCACTAAATGCAGAATTATCTAATACTATTTTTTCTAAGAGTTCGATAAGTTCATTTGGAAGATCTGCAGTCATAAAGGCTTTCACAGTAACGGATATATCCTCTGGATCTTGAGTTTCGGAAAGTGCTGTTTGGACCACCTATATAATAATAATAATAATAATAATAATAATAATAATAATAATAATAATAATAATAATAATAATAATAATAATAATATATAATAATAAAATAATAAATATAATAATGATAATAAATAATAATATTATGAAATAATTAGCAGGTGACTTTTAAAATCAATGACAAATTTTACACTCAAAACTGTGTGTATACATTCGCAAAATTTCATTTACGTAGGAAGAACCAAGCTAAAAATATAGCTCCACAACCTCTACCATAATATTTTTAAATCTAAATGCTTCAATTACATTACTCATATATACACCCACAACACGCTCTTAATTTGGTCGTTTCTATAAAATATAGATCATATGTGAGTGAGTGTAGGTAAAACTCGCAGATTTTAACAAGAGTAGATAGAAATGATGATAAAAAAAAATTCAAAAACTTACTTGAGCAATTAACTGCCTGCGGTACTGGTTGGTCTCTTGAAGAACCTCTGCCCAAAGTTCAGGGTCTCTCCTTCTTACAAGATATCGAGCTTCGGCTTTGAAAAGAGAATTTTCATTGCATACATGAATAAGTTCCCTATCACACTGGCCTCTTTCATAAGCTATGCACGCCAGATGAGGGTCTCTCTTCTCACAGTATTTACCTGTAAATAATTAAGGACAATTTAGGTATTGTGCAAAATATTTTTCTTATATACAGAAGCACTAAGTAGCGTGCGCGACATTTTTTTTTTCCAGGGAGTAAAGAGTATTCTATTTTTTATTCGTTTTTCATTGCTTTCATTTGAAAAATTTTATTTGCTCAAAATTTCGGAGAGGTTGTAGCCCCTGTCCCAACCTTGCATACGCCACTGTAAAGTTTTTTTTTAACTTAACCCCTCTCTTTGTCAGAAACCTTTCAACTTGTGTATAAGAATATTTACAAATTAGGGCATATTAAATCTTAGAATAGCTATGTACAATAATAGTTCAATTTAAAAAAAAAAAAAAAATTAATATTTTAATTCAAACCCATTTATCAGAACACCTAAATTTGAATTACAATATCATGTTAAACATTTTTTTTCATTTCTAATTTAGCCAATTTACAATTTTCAAAAAGGAAAGTTTGAGTGAGTAGGGTAAAACTAAATACTACCAACCTTAAATTACCTTACAAATAAAATTTCCCTGATACAACAAAAACACTAATTACTAACCGACTGTTTTGCTATCATAGTTTTGATTCTCTTTAAGGAACCTCTCTGGGTTATTGTTGGCATCTATGAATTTTGGCCATAGCATGTGAGTCGCACGCTTCTGTTACACCTTCATGAACACGAGATTCTAACCAAGGCTGTAGTAATTTCAATCTGTTTCGTTTTTCTACCTACAATAAATAATAATAATAATAATAATAATAATAATAATAATAATAATAATAATAATAATAATAATAATAATAATAATAATAATAATAAGAAAAATTGGATTTGCATATTTGGAGCACCAGATAAAATTCTTATCAGACTAATAAGAATTTCAGAACGAAGAGGAATAAAAAGTAATGTTTTTGGGATAGAAATTAAAAGACAGCGCAGAACAGTCCTTGGAGCAATGAAAATGCGAGAAAATTGTAGGATTAAGGATAGCATAAGAAAATTGATGGAAGACCTTCTAGATTGGGATGTAACTATGTCATGGCCTGTATCAGCAAAGAATAAGCTTACTGATGAAGAGCTGTTATTCACCCAATCAATGTGTTTGGGAGAAACATCTATTTGACTAGTTTGACAGGAGAAAAAAATTAACAGAAATTAAATATAGCGGAATAAAAGAAAGTCAAATATAGAGATATCTCACAGCAATGAGAAAAAGCTGGAGCTATATACATTCAATAAGAATCAGAAGAACGACTAAAAAGAGCTTTAAAATATAAGAAGTCATAAAATAAAAGAAGCAATAATAGAGATAAAGTATACTATAAGAAAGTGAAAAAGATGGTAAAACCGTAACAGAGGGACACAGAGTGATAGAGTACACATTACCAGAATAACTCAAGCTAAGAAAATCATAAATAAGATGACGAGAAGAACAATAATAAGAGGAAAGGAGAGAGAGAGAACGAGTAGAATTGAGAGTAGTACTTATTATAGAAAATCGAGAAGGTGGAAAAAAAAGATGTTGAAGAAGAATATGAGAAGAGAAGCTGTGAAGAAGATAAAGACGAAGATGTCGAAAGTGAGAAGATGTAGAAGGATGAAGGCTGAAAGAGTAGGAAGAACATAGTTAAACCAGGTAGAGGAAAGAAACCGAGAAAATGATGAAGTATAAATTGAAAACAAATACGTTATTTAAAAAAGAGAAAGATTTGGAAAGATCTTAAATAAACTCTTGATGAAATAAAGTCAAAAATATTAAGCAAAGGGGAAAAAAAAGCAAACAAGTAAAAAAAATGAAAAGGATAGCTACAGCATAAAAATTAGGACAACAGAGAGGTAAGTGGATTGATCTTCATGAACACAAAAAATTTGAAAGATTACCTAAATTGAAGAAACACTTCTAATTAATTGCGAAGGAGAAAAGGTCTTAAGAGCTAAAATTAAAGAGTTAGATAGCTGGAAACAAAATAGTGCGTACGAAGAGGTTAAGAGAGGAGGACAAAAAATTAATATTCACTAGATGGATTGTTACGGAAAAAATAAAGGGAGGTAAAAAAATATGTAAAACCAGATTAGTAGCAAGGGGATTTGAGGAACAAAAGGGGCGAGAAGATGAATGAAGCACCGACATGTTCAGCCAAAGTTCTAAAAATAACTCTGGCAATCATAAATTACTATCAATTAGAAAGTAAAACCATTGATATTAAAACCGCTTATTTTCAAGGTAAACAAATAGGAAGAAATGTATATTTATAACCACCTAGAGAAGCAAAGACACAATGTGTTTGGAAATTAAAGAGAACTGTATATGGTTTAAGAGAAGCTGCTAGAGCTTGGTACGACAGCATATCAGAGATATGACAGCATATCAGGACAGGACATAGGTGGTTTTAAGTGTAAACTGGAACCTACAATTTTCTATTGGAAAAGGGAAGATAAACTGAAAGGCATCATGTGTACTCATGTTGATTTTTGTTATGGAGGAGAGAAGAATTCATTGCAGTAAAAAAAAAAATTAATAAGAATATAAAGTAGGTACTGAGGAAAGAAATCAATTTAAATATATAGGAATAAAAGTGGAACGGATTGGAAGAGAAAGAGATATACATTTAGATCAAATTCAATATATAAAAAATAGTGTTCTGAAAGAAAATAAGATTCATGGAAGATAGATCTCACAGAAGATGAATTAACTGAATACAGAGCTATGGTTGGCAGATTAAACTGAACTGTTGTCGCAACATACAAGACCTGACATGTCAGTAGAGATAAGCTTTCTAGTAAAAAATTTAAAAGAACCAAGAACTAGTGACATGAGAAGTTTAATAAAAACAATAAAGAATGGAAGAAAAAAAGGAAAAATTGCTTTAAATAGACTTAAGGGGACAAATTTTACATTGGAGGTGTATGCAGATGCTTCTTTTAACAACGTAAGTGATGGAAATTCTCAAATAGGATATGTCATATGCATGACTGATAAAGAAATAAATGTCCTTCAATATGGAAATCAAAAATAGCCAAAAGAGTGGCAAAGTCAACTATAGAGGAAGAAACACTCAGTGTGGGTGAAGCAGCTGAGAATGCCATTTCTGTGAAAACGATTTGGGAAGAAATAAACGATAACAATAACATTAAGATCAAGATAGAAACAGACAGTAAAACTCTAGAGAGGTCCATTAAATCGGCTAATGGAGTATAGAGAAGGAGATTGAGGATAGATAGATATGGCAGCAATAAGAGAAATGATAGAGGAAAGAAATTTCGTCGATATATTGGATAGGAACTAAAGAAAGAATAGCAGATGTTCTTAAAACCTATAGCCTTAATATTTAAACTCTGATACTCAAATAATAATAATTAAAAATGTTTTATGGAAATTTTTTTTTAGATATATAATAATAATAAAGTAAACTTACTTCCTCCACAAGTTCATCAGTGGAAAATTGTCCTCTTACTACTAAAATAAGTTGCTTAATCACATCTTCTGCACAATCTACATCCAAGAGTCCACCAATAACTACAGGTAGCCTTGAGGGATTAACCTAAAACAAAATACTGAAATTAATACAGTCACTTTATACCAAAAAAATTATACCAATGTACTTATCAGTGTAAACAGAACAAAAAATAAAGAAAGCTACCTTTTGTACATAAATTTCAATATATTTTTGTAAATTATTGCGATAGAGGTAGAGAACAAGATCATGGACAAAATCAAAACGATCACAAACAATTATCAAAGGAAGTTGATCAGTAAGTTTGGCCTCTTTTAGGAAATTCTTCACTCTCTCTGGGTTATAACAATTGGATTCTCTGCAAATTCTTTCTACCTATAAAACAAAATGAAAATCTATAAGTATAATGTACACTTTTTATATTAATATTTGGTTGGGTGGTTTTTAACATATTAATATTTGGTTGGGTGGTTTTTAACATCTTATTTTACAAGAAAGTTCAAATTTCATTAATATTGCAAAAAATAAGCATTTTCAATAACGGAGTTAATTTTTGACTGAACAACGAGTTCACTAATTTATGGAGGGGATTTAGTGGGGGGGGAGGGGCTTTCCTTTCATTGTCGCGGCTCTTGTCTATTTAACTTTCATTTTGCCGTGCATGGTTCACCCTTACCCCACTATAGTGAGGAATAGAAGGGGGATAAAAGAATAGAAAAAAATACGTTTTAAGTTATTGATAAAATCTCACGCCTTACAGATTGCATGAGCTGTAGAGTAGTAGTTAGGATATATAATTTTGAAAAGATAATTAATTACTCTCGTCTTTTTGATACAGGGAGTTTTAAAGTTATAAATACTCTTACAGACTATAAAGTAACGATATAATTTATTAAATATCTTACACTCACATATCAAATATATATCTTGCTTGCTTATTAAATGTATTTGAAGTTTATGTTTCAAGATGAGAAATATTTCGTACCATAAAGCAAGCTAATAAGATTGCGGACTAAAAGTGGTGTCTGATGTAAATAAATGTAGAGGGTGTAATTTGTCATCATTAATTTTCATCTAAGGTAATAATTTCCTATGTTTGAGTTTTGTGTACTAGAACTAGTTATCCTTAGTTTGATCATTTATTTTAAAAGTTGTAATAAGGTTTCAGCGGAGTTTATTATTATAAAAGAAAACGTAAAACTTATGGAAAATCTGGTTATTGAAATTAACTGAAAAGTATTTTTTGGGCTTTTCCGACATTTACATTTTAATATTTACACACTAACATTAAAATTATGATTGCTAATTTATAAAATATAAAATGGCTTAAAAGGCTAAAAATCTAATATGTGATACACCCCACTTTACCTCCTTAATTTGTCCCGTTTTACATGCAGCTTGAATGTATTTAAAATGAACTTCGGAATCTTGAGAGAAATTCACAATAGATCCCAAGAAGTAGAAAAGCCCTTCAAATGACTTGAAAGACTCGAACAAATCTATTAATGCATTTGTGGTCAATTGTTCATGGTATTTTGTTGCAATCTGAAAGAATAGTCAATATGAAAACCTGATTAGCTTTCCAACTGGCTTAAATATTTCAAGAAAATCTCGGGCAAAAATTCAAAGTTTATTCATACCTGCACAACAATTTGAAGATTTTGCCTAAGATTTGCAGTGAGCATGGCTTTTAAACATTCTAGAGAATCTTCAACAGACAAGGAACCGAAGTAATTAACTAACCACTCAGCATTCAGGAGATGAGTATGAACAACTGCTCTTTTAATGTCATAAAGGTCTGTATAATGTTCTAATGCTCTTTGAAGAAGACCAGCTTTCTCACACAATTGTGCAATGTGAGCCCTATCATAATGGGTAAACATCTGATTACCTAAAATTGCGTCAGCGACTTGTGGGGCCGACATTAAATTCATTTCAAGCAGCCGTGTCTGTAATGGACCTTCAGCTGGCCTATTATTCTTTAAGGCTTCTAGCAAAAAGGCAGTGCACTGTTGTATCAAATTAGATTCAAGGAAAATATCAACAATCTGGTTAACATCTGCCATAGGCTCATCATCTTGAACTAACATTTGAGCAAAGGCAAGGCCTTGTTCAGGATTAACTCTCATAACATTACGAAGAAGAAAAGTATAGTCTGGAGTGTAGCCAACTTTCTTGGCGTACAGAACAATCTTTTGAAATTGGCCTGTTTCAGCAAAACATTGAATAACCTTGTTTGGAACGTTTGCCCTAAGATAAACAGAAAGAGCAAGAGTAGGATCAGCTTGTTTGACAAGATCACCTAATTCTTCTGATAGTTTCGCTATAATAATATCTTTTTTTAATTAATAAGATAACTAGTAGATCTTTAACAAACTATAATTACTTAACGATTACTTTTTGGTACATTATATATATATAAGATAAACAGGGTCTTAATTTATTATATTTTAGTCAACATATTATACATTAAAACACGTTATACAATATTTTAATAATCTATGTAACTAGTACCCTAAATAATATTAAAATATATACTAATTTAAAGAACTAAATTTACTTGCATTCTCTTATGCTTTTTTATTTGAAGACAAATTGCATCGTGTTTAAATTTGAAACACCCTCTTCCATTTAACTAGTTCTTCAAAATGCGTGGAACTAATACTAGTTCAAAGTAAACTAATCCGATATAATTTTAAATGCTATTACACTTCTCAAATCTATAGTTTTCAAACGTATAGAACTATTATTTAGAAAACACTCGCACTATTCTCTTTAAGAGTCTTCCTACTCACACTTTCGTAATCGTGAACAATTTCAGACCAGTTCAAAATTTTTTATAAAACAGGTTTTCAGAAACTAATCAGAAATCATTTGGTCTATCCTACAACAAATATTTGATAATTTCAAAAATAGAACTAAACAGACAGAAAGCACATTGAAAAGCATATTATTAATTCAATTAATTAATATCTCTTATAATACTATATTATTCACTTATATACTATCTACTGATATATTTATCCTGCGTTATTATTGAAATTCGATATTTTATATTACTATAATTCAATACGAATCCACCCACTTTACCAATGTGAAAAATTTTATATGTATATACGTATTTGATAAGAAATTATGTTTATATGTATTATAAGTAAAGTATAATAAATACTATTATATTATTTATTTATACAATGACATCCTATTCATGATAAAGAATGAATATTGGGACGCAATTCAGGGACATAAATGAAAACCTTTCTCTTCGGCACAGTTCTTAAGGAACGACCAGGTAGCAACCCTGGCTCTTCACATTTTCCTCTGCTTGTACAGACCCTAAACGTGCTATTCATTTCTTAGGCTACAACTTAATGGATGTTACTATTTTGTAGTTCGCCGTAACCTATAATCCCACGGCAGACAGCTATGGAGGATATGACGAGATGATATACTGGGCGGAACAAATGAAAAGAAAGACTAACTAACTGGTTCAATACAATGACGGAAAGTGCAAAATCTACTTACAGTACTGAGAATCAATATAATTCAAGGACTAGCAATCGGAAACCGAAACTAGCGCGCAGAAATATTCTTTTACAGAGTGTCTAGGATCCACGAGCTTCTACGGGAGAGATGGCCAGCAGAAGCTGGAAGACGTAGACTATCTGGGCTCCAAATCCATTTGGAGGGGATCAAGCCCTGCTCCCCATGGGAGATGGTTAATTTACGACATCTATCAGCTTTTTTAAATGTGGGACATATACTCATACGAATTATCAATCATGAAACACATTCATTATTACACTCAGTTACTCCTTTTATTCATAATATCATACGGCTCTTTTCAGCGAAATAATTCAAACTCCCATATATATCACACTTAGATGTATAAAAAATAACTCAAATTATTTAACTTTTTATAATAACCTAAAAATACTATACATTTCTACCTTTATTATACCTTAACTATCAAATGTATTTGAAATATTTAGCGTAAAGGTAATTAGGCTACTTTTAGTAATGTAAGTCACAAAGCTAGTCTATCACTCATCCTCATCAACATTTTTTAAAATATCGCTGCATAATACAATCGTCTATAAGTAAAAATAAAAGTCAGTGCATATTGATTCTTAGAGAACTTTTAAATTACGAGTTTCAGTATACTCATCATCTTGAATATCAAAATACAATATAAATTATTTTTATTTAAATAATATTCCAAGAGTCAAGCTAATGATGATTATCAAGCTTTTTATGCTTAGTCAAATTCACTTCTGTAAAGCTGATAGATAACTCGAAATATCAAACTGAGACAACTCTCACTTTTTGGTCATAAAGAACAGCAAACCACATACCTGTCAGTCAGCATGGCAAAGGGCAACTGAATTCGAACTTTTCATTTTTGTGTGTGTTTTTTTTTCTTTTGGCTGTGAAGACCAAAGTTTTTGGGCATTATGTATTCTTTATTATGTTAGAACATTATTTCAATATCTGTTTTAAATTCAGAAGTAATAATTTATGCATTGTGAAAATTTTTAGTACATTGTGTATTAGTTGCTTTAAAACGATCATATCATCCAGAATTAATGTACTCTAATCATTTCTGAGGGAGGCACTATTTTGGTTTCGAAGAATATAAGAGAGACAGATCTGCGAAACTCAGTGAATATCTTACCTAAGTGGGTGGCGGTGAGGTCATGTCCTCAAACCGTTGGAACAGCACGTGGATCATACTTCTTGTTCGACTACAACATTGACTTTTGTATAACTATTCACGGGCTACTAGAGATGGGCCGAGATATACATACGAGTTACAAACTCAAATTTTTATGGATGTGTAAGAAGAAAAAAAAAAAAAATAAAAATTCTGTGAAATATAACTGATTTTTTTAATTTTTCATCTCGCTATACGTTAGACACTTAAATATACAAAATAATGAAAAAAATGACAGATTCGCAATAGGATACATTCTAGAAATCTGTGCGTAAGAAACGATTTTAGGAAAAATCGTTCAGTGCAATTAGTCTCTTCTTATTTAAACGAAAGTTCTCAATTCGCACTGGTATCCTAATTTATATTGGTATAAATTTTCCAGTTTGAGTAATTTTGGAGTTATGTTAAAACCATTTATAGTGGTAGAAAGAAGAAAGGAGATACATCGAGTAAATAAATTTTGTGTTTAATATATTTTTCTCTGCCATTGTAATGAGTTTCAAAGTCTTATATTTTTTCTTTATTACAGAAGATTGTATTTAGCCACAATAAAAAATTATTTATAATTTATGGGTACAAGATGTTCTTGTTTTATTAAATGGATGCTCTTGAACTTCGAAATATAGAGCCTTCAAGAACTTTAAAACAACATTTGATCTTATAGAGTGACGGTAAATTAATCAAATTTAAGTACGGACTCTATGATCGAGTATTTTGCCCAAATCTATAATAATTACACGAGGAATTCTCTCAATGATACAGTAAATAAGACGCTCAAAAAATAATCATAAAATGCACAAATATCCGTAAATGCACTATTCAATAAAACTAGCTATGATAATCCTTCTATTGAAAATTTTTTATAGACTCTCTTTAAAAAAATATGAATGTTCAGCAATATTTTAATTTATATTTTTTCTCAGCTACGCCATCGGTCTGTG
The DNA here is from genome assembly GCA_015478945.1 of Trachelipus rathkii. Classification (NCBI taxonomy): domain Eukaryota; kingdom Metazoa; phylum Arthropoda; class Malacostraca; order Isopoda; family Trachelipodidae; genus Trachelipus; species Trachelipus rathkii. The sequence continues at coordinate 24,660 of JABUQX010128650.1, forward strand.
GGAGGAATTTTATAATGAGCATTTTGTCGGAGCACTGTTGAATGGGATATGCTCCAAATCTGAAAACGGTAACAATAAATATAAAAAAAAACACTCCTATAGAACACATCATGTTCCAGATGAAATATGACTGTAAAATAATACCCTAGCTTTTTGAACGCTTTTCTAAGTTCAGACACTCGCTCAATTTTAAGAATGGTCATTTCCGGGATTCAATCGATACACTTTTGCCCAATTTCTCTACTCCTGAGTTAATAAAATATATTATTATTATATTATACCACAATGTTGAAATTTAGGATAAAAAATCTAGTACTTTATTAAGAGTTATCTATAAATTTGTAATGTCTTCAAAATTTAATATATATATAAGATATAAAAAGCGCACTATAGATAGATATATAAGTTTTAAAAAATTATTTCTTTATTTATACTTTATATAACTAATAAATATTCAAAAAAAAAATTACGTGTTTTTACTAATGACATAGTAGAAATATAATTTGAAATAAATATTTTCGAACATAAATAGATATATAAAACAAATAATATTCTAGTAATTAAGAATTTATATATATCATTAGTATATAAAAAACGTCAATTATTTAAGACACCTAAAAAATAATATACTTAACAATATTATTTTCCATTCTCATCCACATAACTCAAATCGGGAAATCGGACATTGGGAGCACAGCCAGAATAAGTAATGAAAGTATCTGATAAACTAGGTGTTATCCATTCTTGGAAAACGGCGGAAAATATACATGCGTGGATTTATATTATGTTATTTTTTATTTTCAACGTTCTCCACATTTAAATAATCATTTAAATTATTATAATTATCATATATATATAGCCATTTACATATATACTATATATACGTATAGAAAATTATTTTATTTGATTAAATCTACTAAATATATTATTATTACAATACTCAAAAACTTATTGAAATATTATTGGTATTAAATTAACCTAAAAAAAAAATAATATATCTTGAAATAATTTCATTATAAAAAAACTTGTATATATTCTATATATAGTATAGCTTCTTACGATAATTTATTAGATAGCTAACCTAACTTATAGTATTTAATATATTTTAGGTCTCTTTTTAGGGTATTTCGGAGACTTTCATTTTTCAGGGTTTATTAATAGATATTTACTTTCATGACTTTATTTCTGAAAATTAATTTTACTAACTATACCGCAATATATTTTTTATAATATTAGAAACAGCATAGTATTGGTATTATTTACAGACTTATTATGAATAATTTAGTGTTTATTTTAAATCTAAATATTCCTTATATCTCTCAATTATTATTATTATATAAGCTTTACCATTAACTAAATATAATATAATTATTCAAAATTGTTTGATATCAATCTTAGGAAATACCATCGTTACTTTTTTTAAGTAAGCTTCTATAAACTCTTTGCAGATTCATTATATGTACGAGAAATTTTCTTAAAATGATTAAAATCATTTTAAGACCTTTTAAAAAGCCATAGTTGAATTTTATATGCTAATGCATCAACTTATAATTGAATATTATTTTCGGTTATATCCTATATACGATAAATTAACTAATATATTATTTTTAATTAAATTATTCGTTATTTGTTAAAATACTACAATTTTCTGAGCATAAAATATAGTATCAGCCGGACGGAATCCGGTAACCGGTTGTTACTACTGCGACTCCTCTTCTCGCTCTCTTCTCTCTCTCGTCTATATATATTATATACTATAGCCTTATATAATATATTATCTATATAATATAATTATCATATTATAACCTATCTATATACTATCCTATATATATATATAATATATATATATAATATATTATATAATAGAAGTAATATACTATCCCCCCCCTCATCATATAATAACTTTTAAATAATTATCTAAATTCTCTCTCTGTCTGCTTTTTGAATATTGTACTTTCAACATGACCTCCATCTGCTTGTTACACTACTTAAATGTGAAATGTTTATGAGCTTTAAATAACGATGACAATTATTAAATCATTTAATATGTTAAATTTCATTTCTATGTACTGTATAAATTTTTAATTTTATTCTAGCCGTACTTTAGTGTTTTGTGTGTAAATCTATCTTATTTTATTTTACGTTATCCTAATTAATATTTAATTGCATAAAATTCTACTTAATTTATTTTATTTAGTTGATCTTTATTATTTATTCATTTTTGTTAAATTTTAATCTTCTTTATTATCTTTTTTTATTTTATTAAATAATTGGGTTGGGTCCTATAGAATATAAATGATAGGTTAAATTATAATTCTTATGGTAGTAAGTGAAATCTATGCTAGTATAATAATCATCACGCACTGCAAAAAGGGATATACGATTAGTGTACAACTAGATTATAATAGTAAGTTACCACACTCTTAATACACCACAGGTAAATTACTATAATGCTCTATCTCTTCAAAGAACATCAAAACATTTGTATATCTTTTACTAGTTTTAAGACTTTTTTTTTTTTAAATGGCTAAGTCTTTCATTGAAATAACACACAACCGGAGTTGTTCTTATTAAGTTTCTTTTTTCTCAGAAATGGGGTACCGATGAAAATGACCACAACACAAAACAACCGTTAAAAGATCAAAAAAATTAAAACTCACCGAATGACTGTTACTTTCTAAGAAATGTCATCTCTACGCGCACTATTATCAGAGATGAAGATTCTCACACTGGAAGCTGTGTTACACAATTTTTTATATACAGTCTGATGCTGAGATTAAAAAATAGCATTTTGTCTTACTCAAACTAGTGGAAGAAAGTTTATTTTTAAACGAGCTCTCTTTTGACTTAAATATACTATTTAATGTAAATCACATTTTTCTGATGTTGTAAATATGTCTGTTAAGGCAGAAATGTTATCTAAGATCGATTTCTTCATATATGTAATTTTAAACTGATAAGATTTTTCTAAACATGTTCGTTCTCATTAACAACAGGCTAATATTATTCACCAAAAACAATTATATATGAAGTATGATATCTTTTTTACTTGGTATATATATGAACTACTGTAGGAAGGAACTCGGATTTCGTTTACTATATCTGATTGAACTGGTAAGGACTAAGACTTAAGATAACACCTTGACAATTCTCAACTAAAAACACGTCACATTTTCAGATTTTTGAAATATCGATGCTCGTAAACCCGAGATTGTAGGGAGGTGCGCCAAACACCTACTTCATGTATATACCTAAATCTTATATATTTTTTCCCAACAACTGTCTCGGAAATCAGTAGTTGTAATAAGTCATTAATAAAAACAGTCGCCAAATGCGGATGGATTGTTTGGAACTCCCAGCCTGTTTTTAACTAACGCTATATATAATATATAATAATTTCATTATATATATGTTGAATAGAATAGAACGGGGCGGAATGGATTTTAGTGGATTAAAGTACTTTTTAAGAGTTTCTCATATAAAATTATTTGTATAATTTTAGTAGAAATTTATAAAGTAAAAAGCGTAATTTTTATAAGATTATAAGTTAAAAATTATTTTATTTAAAACTATTATTAATAGTGATTTAACCTAATTATAAACTAAAAAATAGAAATTATGGTTAATTATTATATATATATTAAAAAAATTGGGCTAACATTAACTTTAAGGTATAAACATGATCATATTTGAAAACTATCTATTCATCGGTTTCAAATAAACTAAACGTCACTTTAGGGGATTTGGATATATTAGGGATGTTTAAAAAAGGTAGAATCACACGCCATCTGACAGGGGGTCTACTATTTAAATAAATTCCTCTTCATTTTTTTCCTTCTTAGGCTCTTGCGATTTTTATTAATATGGTGAAAGAATTGCAAGGCAGATTATAACAAAAGGCCGTTCAATGCGAAACACATTACTAACTTGCGTTTGGGAGGTGAGGCAAGTAACAGCATTTTGGTAGCTTCCTTAATGCTGAAAATACCCAATGATGGGCTGCTGTTTTAAAAAATGCCTAACTCTTAATTTCTTAAAGATTAAGTTTTGAAACCAGTCATAAAATAATAATTAAAATTGTTTTCATAGAATTTAAGCGTTCTTATATCGAGTAGCAATCGCGTACGCTATTATAGAGAAATTTATGCTTCGAAAGGTTTTGCGTAAATATTGTTTAAAAGGTATGTGGTACGGTAACCTGCTTTGAAACCAATTTTTCTTGGAACACCTGTCGACTTAAGCTAGTCGAGAACTAAGCTTATTCAATCTAGAAGCCTTTCATACTTCACGAGTAATCTTCTGAGCTTTTACTGAAGAAATAAGTAGTGTTAGAGAAGAGTATATTTGGGTTATATTAACTAACAGGTTTTTCACCTCGTAACGAATCTATATTTCGAAATATATTCATCTTTACAATTGGATATAATTGTACAAAATTCACAGCATCCTATTTTTTTTTCTTTGCTTAGGGAAAACTTTTCTTGGCAATCCAATTACTTTATTAAAAAGCATAATGACCCACAATTTTGCAAAAAGTTGCAAGGAATTTAGATATCCAATTGCCGACTCCTTTAACTTAGATTATCAATGCTCACACCTGTTAGATAGGATCAAACATTAAACTCGCTGCTGGTAGAATATACATTTTATCCATGATATGGTCAACATATTTTCTCTTTAAAATTCGGCTTCGCCCAATATTGATTCAACTTTTGAAACTTTATTTTCTTTTCAGGATAATTCTAATATAAAATACAGGAGTATTTCGAACATACAGGTTTGAAAATGGGAATATATTGAATAATTTATTAGAATATATATAATCCAAATGAAACAAGGGTGGCAGGTTTATGTTTACTCCTAAAACAAAAAAGACATTTATGATTAAATTCCATTTTTGTAGAATGATGTGATATCTATCGCTAAAAGTTACATAAAAGTGAAGCCTTCTGTGTGTCGAATTGGATAGTCTCTAACAGTACAGATCCCAATAAATTCACAACTTTCTGTCAGTTCAAATTTTCTGACTCCCAACTCTAAAAACTACTACTTAATAAATTCTCTTAAAAATTACATCTACTTCTGGCTTTCAATACTTCTCGAAAGGTTACGTCATTTTAAATGAAAACACATTATCCGGACCCGGATTTTTCAATGCTGAAACACTCGACATCCCCGGGGACTCCCGGACCTGTCCTAACAAACTCTTCAAAAAATCTACCTCAATTTTAGATTACCAAATAAGGTCAAATCGTTGAAGATACTTTACGCCGACAAAAAATTCGTTCAAAAATCCTATTTAACGAGCTTCTTACCGGACTAAATTCCGATTCCAGTAATCTGTGAATTTTAGAATGTTAAAATTTTTTATTAAACAAAAATTAATCCGGACAAAGCCTCCGGGGACTTTTCCACTTCCCGGGACTACTCAATGAAATATTTGGTATACCACCGGATCTACACAATATTATTAAATGGATATTAATTTAAATTTATGAAGATTCTAAAAATTTACAAATAATATAGAACAACGTCAGTACTGTAGAAAAACCGGAAATGATTCTACCCGGGGGCACTAACTTTGCCCGCATTTAATTAAAATATAAAAAATAAATCATAATAGGATCTCAAAAAAATCATTATTTTCTCCCGCGACAAACAAATCCTGTCTAAAATATCACCTGCTATGTATTTTGAAATTGTAATTTCAAATGTTGAATATAAATTTAAATAGAATATAAATATTTTTTTTAAATTACTATTTAATGTTACCAAAAAGCAAGATTTGTTCTTAATGAACTTTAGAACATCGATATTTAAATTTGAAGTTTGAATTTTATATTATAATTGTGCTTTCATTATTTTAATTATATAATTTAACCACAATTTATATTATTTAAATGAGCTTTACATTATTTTTATGACTGTTTAAGAAAAAGCTAGGATTACTAAGGTTCATTATTATTATTTTTATATTATTATTGGTGGGTTATTATTTAATTATCCAATATTATATTCATTATTTATTATTATTATTAAATTAACAATTAATAATTATTATTGATTGTATTTTATGCCAAACTTAATTGTTAAATATCAAAAAGTTATATTATTTTTATGAGTTTTATTATATTATTAATTTATATGAATTATAACTCATTAATAACTTTTCATTGAGAATGCTTCAAATAACTGGACAAATGTTAATTATAAATATACAATTCCTATAAATTACTTTATAACTAACTTTTTATTTTTTTAATTAATTTTTATTATTTTTTATTAAATCTTTAATTATTTTAAATGCTTATATATTATCTGAAATTCTTAGTAAACAATGAGTCATATTTGTTTGATGCTATACGAATCAAATTTATTATTTTTTCTCAAATTTGTTACTTTATTATGTAACATTATAATAATATATATTGATTAAATATAATTAACTCATATATTTAATTATTATTATAATGTAATTTATTATTATATCATTTATCATATTCATATATTTATAATTCCCATCATCTTTCTCTTTCTTCAAGCTTTTTGTATTGATGAAATTATTGTCTTTTTTTATACAAAAATTCACTTAATATGCTTCATTTTAAAATTATTTTTAAAGAAAATTTTACTTAAAAAATTTCGTATAAATTGAGAAAAATTTTTTATTTATAGTTATTAATATATTGTTTTTATTATAAAAATCAGGTTTATTTTTCTACGTACCTTTAAGGAGGTTGATATAATTTTTGGAAATTTATAATTACTTATTATTATTAATTATTATTATTATTATTTATTATTATTATTAAAAATATAGTACTAATTTTTACTTAACATCAACTTATTTTGTGACTGTTGTTGAATTAAATTCTTTCAATATATATAATGAATTATTAGACTAAAATCTAAAATACATTGTTGTATTGTTGTAATTAAATAATCAATTTTATATTATATATTATCTATATTCTCATTATATTTTTTTTCGACTTATTTTTGCAAATTATTTAGTATTTTCAAATTATTGAAATTTATTATTACACATTATATTATGAAGAATTAATTATATTAATTAGTTAAAAATAAAGCTTGTATAAATTTGCGGTAAGTTTAAGTTAAAATTTTTTTAGATTTAAGATAGTAGTAGATAGTCAAGTCGGTAGGTTTTAGGTTTCAAGTAGAGATCAGTTAATAAGAATTAGGTAGTTTCGGTATAGGTGGCATCATTATTTAATTACAATCAAAAATGAGATTTAATTAAGATATAGTTTGGTATGGGACTAATTTTTTATTTCATTAATAAAATAGTTCTCGAATTTAAGAAGAAAGAACACTTAGAAATACTCATAAATGGTCGCCAATAAACATAAGAAAGAGGATAACAAGTCAGCGTGGTTTTGGCTTATATTTCTTATAATTCGCATTTCAATGAAACACATACTCTTTCTAAATTACATACCATTTTTTCAAATGCTACAAATCCCGTTAAAAACTTAAATTTTAGAATTACCAATAATTTCAACACTGTTGAAACTCCATTTATAAAGGTAAACAAAAGGTAGACACGGGTAACGGTTCGGCGGTCAAGACGCTATTTAAGTGGAGTTCGAATTCATTAATCTTCTTTCTGCTAATGTGAAACATTTAAAAAAAGCGGTAATTTGTTAAGAAGTTAAATTTTTTTTTAACTATAAACAAACAGTTTCACTTTTTTGCCAAAGAAATTTGGTAATATAAAATCAAAATACATCGAAATTTATTAAAAAAAACGTCAATTTAAAACACCTAAAACTATTAACAAATTCGCTTTTCTGGCTTTTTGAAATTGGCATTTCAATGGAACACATTATTTTTTCAAAATGCCTAAAATACCGTTAAAACTCAATTTTAAGAATTAATCAAAATAATTTCCAAAATGTTGAACATTTAGGAAAAAATCGTACCTTTTAAGTTGTAAAAATTTGTAATGTGAAATTAAGAAAAAGCGTAGGAATTTTTGGAAGAGTTTTCATAAAAATAAATTTTAACTTTAATGAATCAAAATCAGGTTGGGATCGGGAACGCAATTTCATTAACATAATAATTTAGATAAATATATATCTTATTATAACACATGAAGAACAAACATTGAAATTTATCATTATTAATAATATATTCAAACTTAAATTCCAAAGTGATGTTACTATATATATAAAACTTAATTATTACTAAATTCGCTTTTATATGCTTTTGATAAATTATTAGCAATTTTAATGATAACACATTATTTTTTATTCAAAATGCTAAAAAATCCGTTATATAAAATACTAAATAAAATTTTAAATTAAATTACCTAAATAATTTATTCAAACATGTTTTAGAAATTTAGGAAAAACTGGTATTTTTATTAGAGTTTAGGTAGGAACCTTCTCGCAAAATGCAACGACTTCAAATTTAGAGGAAAAAGGCTTTGGGATGCGTAATTTTAGAAAATTTAAATTTCTTTCGTTATTATTTAAATAACAGCGTATAATGTTTTCAAACATTTATTAAAAACGGCATTCAATACTAACTAATCCTGATATAGTATAAATTATTGGTAATATAAAAAACAAATATCTATAAATTAATTTAAACGGATTTAGTAAAATTTCACATAAAACTCAATTTAAGATTTTATATTTTTTTTGGCACAATGGACGCCCAAATGAAATGAAATATTTTACATAATAAAACATAAAAGTCTTTTCATAAGTAAAAACTATATTATCTGGGAAACAAAAAAGTGTATATGGCATCATCGGCCGCTATTACATTTTTCATGACCGGGCTTTCTTTTAGAAATTATTTGTCCAAATTTTCCATCTAAAAAATGAAGGGACTACTCGATGACCCAAAATCGAACTGGGAAGTATCGTTCCCACATAACTTATATATAAATTGACATGTTTATTATATGCGTTTTTTGTCCATATAGTGGCTCAAACAATACTTATCTTTTAAAGGGACTTTTACTTCTCTTTACATAATTAAATCAATGTTATTAAAATATATGAAAAGAAAAACATTTACATATGGGTTACAGTGTTATTTGTCATTCTAGATATGGCGAAGTTAGTTGTCAAATTAGTTGAAATTTAGTATGATAACAAATAATCTGATATTACTATATTAATAAGTAAGTTCTATATATATAATAAATTTGTTATACATGTGTACTAAATTTACTCAGAAAAATGATAATATTATATTTAAGTAAAAGTTATAATATATTTTTTATATTAAACATATATATATATATATATATATATATAATATAAAGATATTTCACATACTAAATATGAATAATACTATATAATTATCGTGTATAAGATTCTGTCATATATATAAAAATATCAAATAATATTTAAGATATTTATATATATATTACATTAATAATAACGTTTGGATTGTATTTAAGACACTATACTATTAATATAAATATATTAATATAAATTACAACTATATACTATTTTTATAAGTAAATATTACAAAATATGAATCAATATATATAACGACTGCAGTAATTTATTTTTTATGTAAAAATTCAGACATTCAACGAGTTCAATTTCACAACTATAACAGAAGAACAAAATGGGAGGTTATCTTTTTGGTTTTTTTTATTTTATTTAATTTTATATACTTTCATCAAATATTGACCGTGGGAAGAGAAGAGAAGAACGTATGGCAAAGAATTCATATATAAAAACAAATAAAACGTCGATCATATTTAAAAAAAAAGAGAAGTAGATTAACACAATAAAAAAACACAAATAAAATGCAATAAATAGGATAAAACTATGTAAACTCTTTCATATTTCCAACTCACTCATAAAATAATTTTATTCTGGCACATCTTTAGCTACATTTTTAATTTCATTGATTGTTACTATCGGGCTTCTTTTATAACTCGATGATCTATGTCGTATATCTTAGTATCAATTGTTGTTTTTTATGGGAATTAAAATTATTTAGGTATACTAGCTAAAGAGAATAATCACGTACTGAACACAATTTTTGGGGAGGGCCTCATCAGCTCGTGGGACGTTTACAATGTTAAAAGGTTACAAATGTTTTTACCCACAGTAAGTAACAGGTGAGGATTTCAAATGTTGAAAATTTAGGAAAAGAACCTTTACTTTATTTCCATTTAAATGAAGTTTCTATATTACCAAGTGTTATCTGCATTTTCTGTATTATTGTTATTAAAATCTATGTATTAAATAATCAATTTAGTGATTTTTACCTTACATCTTAATAAAAAATATTATAGTATAATTATATAAAATAAAATATTAGAATTTATCAATATAAAAGAACGTCAATTTATAATTAGACAATACTATATAAAAATACAATTATAATAATTTACTTTCATTATAATTTATTCTGCTTTATTTATTGAATCATTGTATTTCAATGATAATATAATATATATACACATTTAATGTTAAAATTTAAGTAAAAAGTAACGTAATTTTGGAATAACATAAAAAATTTCTTTTCGTTTTCAAACATACTTTCAATTACGAACTTAGAATATGAACTGTAATTTAGTTTTAAATATTATTTCTATAAACAATTTTGAAATTTTATGTTCAATTAAAAAATAAAACAGTAAATTTTAATGAACAATATATATATATATATTTATATAATTGAATGTTTTAAACGGTTTTAACCCGGGCTCAAAATACTCTGTAGGTAGGTCTGGGCAGATAACAATTGTTAAACTATATAAATTAATAAATAAATAAAAATAAATCAACTTATATTATATTATCAGTCTTTATTTGCTTGACTCCTAAGCAATTTATCAAATAATAATAATATGAAAATAACAAAAATAAATAAACAATAATAATATAATTGAATAATTTTTCAATAATAATGAATAAATAATAAATAATAATAATATGCTGAAAATATTGATCCGTTAAAGAAAATCAATTAAAACAAATAGGGGGATGGTTAGGCCAAAAATGGTCAAGAGCCAAAATCTACTTGCAACAAATAACAGTTTTAAGGGAAATATAACCCAATTTATGAATAACAAGACCCATATTGCCAACATAGCATTAAAGACAAATTTTTTAATAGTAAGAAGGAGATTGGTCTTAATAAGGTGAATCGTTTCAAATGGCGCGGTATCTTAAGAGTTCTAAATTTGCAATGTTCGGGCCCCTAAATTTTTTAAACCGAAAAAAGCGAATTTTTCATGATAGTTAACCCCCTATTTTTTACCTCCTTATCCCTCACATTACCCCACAGGTTTTCACAACCTCAATCTTCGAATTTCCATCCATTTCTCCTCCGCGTATTAAAATTCTAACAACCGGTAATTTCAGGGAGAAAATATCGCTTTTCCAGGTCAAAAAAATCCAAAAACGTCAAATTTAAGACACCATAAAATAACTTTCATTTAACTCAATATTTTGGGTTATCTTTTTTTTTTCATTGAATAAAGGACACCTTTTAATTTAAAATGGATTTGTTTAGTTCAATCACAAATTTTAAATTTAAAAAAAAGAATAAGAAAAATTTTTCCAAAATTAAAGGGCCCATCAAGGCAAAATAGGGTTTTTATTTACATACACAAGCAATAGAATGAGAAGGGAGGTATAGAGGGATTTTAGGTAGTAAGAGAAGAATAGAAAAGACAGAAATGAGATTAGAGAGACGATGAGATGCAAGTATAAAAAACGTGACGCAAGAATGTTAAAGCAACAGCAGAGAGAAGCCTAAGAAGAGACAGAGTAGAAGTAGAAATGAAAGGAGTAGTAGACTTCCGTAATTCATTTGTAATTTCTGCTTTTATTAATAGAAAAGAGTATTCGATTTTTTTAATAAACACATTTTTTATATCGTTATCCATTTAAACTCGACGGTTGCGATTAATTTTCAAATTTTAAGATTTTGGTTCGTCGTTGTCGTGCGCTGAGCTGATACATTTTATAAGAGAGAGAGAGAGAGAGAGAGAGTTGAAAGATAGGATAGTGAAAAAGACGAGGCGTAGAGAGTAAGAGAGAGAGAGTGAGAGAGAGAAATTCTTTGGGAGTCTATCTTACATATTTATCAGGAACTCCGTTATCAGAGACGGAAAGATAGAAAATTTAGTTTTTCGTAAATTTAAGGGGAAAAAAAGTTATTGTTGAAAAATGAAAAGATGAAAAACTTGAAACAAAATCAAAAGAAAAAAAGTAATTAAGAAGAGGAAATAGCAATTAAGGAAATAAGAACAACAATAACAATAGTAAAACTAAATTCAATCAGTTTGTTCTTAAAAATTATCATGCTAATAGTTATAGTGTTTTAAGAAATAAGACTCTCAAAAATGTGATTAAAAATATTATTAGTAAGTAAAAAAATAAAATAAGCTAAGAAATAATAACTTAATACATATAAAGAATAATAATAGAACAATCGTAAATGATAACATTTAAGAACAAAAATTTATTCATATTCTTTAACAAATAAATAATGTAAGAATAAGAGTAAATTAAATACAAATGAAAATCGGTTTAAAAAGTCGCAAAATCATTTAATTTAATAGTAATAAAGAATGAATTTTATCACTACAAATAATTACACTCAATACATTATAAACGAAATATAGATTCTTTATAATAATTTGGAATAATAAATATAATAATAATATTAATATATAATAATAATAATAATATAAAAATCAAAAAGATATGAAGGAAGAAAGAAATGAAAAGATAGATGGTCAATAAAGAACGTCAAAGATAAGAATAAAGACAAGACCAGAAGAAGGGAATATAAAGACCCAAACATTAAGAAAGGAGATGGGTTACAGTTTCAAGGTGAATTTGTAAGAATTTATAGATCAAGAAAGAATAGTTCAAGATAGAAAAGAACAGAAGATAGTAAAATGATAAAAATTATAAAATAGAAAACCGCGTAACAATGATACAAGGGCTAATAGAGACAAATAAGCAAAGTGTAACAAGAGATTTATGTGTACTAAAATGAAAATAAATTATTTTTAAAATTAATTAAAAAAGAAAGTCATCTCTTTGAAGTCCTTTTACTTAATAATTTAGAATGATTGACGTGGAAAGAACTTTCGAAGAATGAATTTCCTCATTTCAAGTCTCTTTAAATTCAAGACGAAAATATACTTCTTAAATTAATAACAATAATCTTGGTTTTAAGAAGACAAATTAAAAAATTAATTAAATTAAAGTCTGGTAAATTATTATGTTCTTATAAATAGAGCATCATAAAAGAAATATTTTTTTTTATTTAGTTAATTTTATTTTAAACTTAAAATATTTTTATTACAAAAGGGAGTAACCATAACAGAAAAGTCATTAAACGCAAGATAATAGATAAATTTGGATATAAATAATATTTATTTATTTAATTTTAGTTCTCTCCAGATGTCTATCAATGCTCCTCCCACCATCTTTATTAGAAGAAGGTCATTCCCTCCTAATTTTCTTCCTTTCTCCAAGCTAAGACCTTTAACTCTTAATTAAGTCATTTACCGTACCAATCCATTTCCATTTTTGCTAAGCGTTTACTTTAATCAGTCTATTGCCTTATTCCTCTGATCTAAATAATCTTTTCCAGTGCCAGTTTATCCTAGTACTGCTACGTACTCAACCCAATATCTCGCCCACTATTTTTTCAAGTTGAAATTAAAAGTCATGGGCGAGATATTGGGCGCCAAAGTCCTTCGAGGATAGTGATGAAAGGAAATCTAAGGAAGAAAACTTGAAAAACTAGTGACTGTAACCAAAATTACAAAATTAACTACTTTTTGTAGGAAGCAATATAGTAACAAGCCTGAACTTCTAGGTGGATCATGATAGTAAGAATTTCCAACAAAGTTAAAGTGAATATACTCTCCTCCCAACCCTCAGGTATTATAAGCATGACCCTCCAGTAACTGAAAATTTTGATGAAACAGAACAATGTTACACGGAAGAACTGAAGAGAAAGATACAACCGTGATAACTATTTCAAAAGATATAGAATACATAATATATTTTCCACTGATCTTGGAGGGTAAACTTAAAAATGAGATTAAAATGCAAGAGAATAATAATATTTTGCGGGAAAAAAAATGTCAATAACTGAGTTCATTTCCTTCAGAAGTTCCTAAGTAAGTGAAAGTAAATTATATAATTTGTCAGAAGTCTTACTATACTAGAATTCACAAACCTACAAACATGAAACAGAAGAGGCTTTGACTCTGCTACTTTCAAAGCCAAAGTCCCCTATTTTGCTTCATTTGCATAATTATGAGTCATTAGTTGAGACTAAAAGTACGTCAACATCTGAGTGACTCAGTTTAAAGAAAGTTCTTTGTACACGAAAACCATCGTTGCCTTGTTAGCTTGGAAGAGTAAGGACAAGCATGCTGATTCTGAATTATCAATCAGTTGTACTTGGAAAGTGAACAACAGTACTAGCGAAATGTATTTGAGCGTGTAAAAATTGTAAAGATTTTAGCAGAATGAGATCTACCTGTCCGTGGAAGTAATGAAACTGCTGGTTGTTCTCAGTAGAATTATAATTATATTGGATTGTTAGCTATAACCATTAACTCCTTCCTACCCAAGCGCATACTCACTCTAGCAGACAATGAAAATAATCATATTTTATACCGGCTCAAATATTGTATATAAGGAGTATGTTAGAATGATTGGCGGAGGATGTTTTAGACAAAATAATATATGAAATTGTTCAATTTCATTGGATTCAACATCAGATGCAGCAAACGTTGATTAGCTTAAATTGATTGTGCAAAATTTTTAACCAACTGGATTTGTAAAAAGGTTAGGAAGTTTTTGAAATGGAAAAATGACATTGTTCTGCACCAACATGTTTGGATTTCTTAAAAAAAGAGTGGGATTTGCATTAAAGATTATGATTCCTAGAGTTTTGTGAAAAATACAATG
>JABUQX010128651.1:30000-31844 GCA_015478945.1 Trachelipus rathkii
AATTTGAAAAGAAAGTTGATTACTATTTCCGAGATTGTTGTTTACTTTTCCTTGGGTCCTTTAAGTTCAATGTTACCATATAAAATTTTGATTCTGGATACTTGTCTACTTTTACAAGGAAAAGAATTCACGCAGTTTTCTAAATTGTTAAATATATAAATATTGGATTCTAATAATTTCCTTTTTGTGGAATGGTTGCAATGTTTGAGGGTGGAGGTATCCTTAATGTTGATTCTAATGTTGCTTTAATCTTCTATGTGCGGTAAGGGCGGGAGTTAAGGGTATCATCATTTAGATCAATATTGGTGCTAGGTTTATTCCTTCTTGTTAGTCATTCGGTCTCTCGCCAATATATAATCGCAGAACATCCTGGTATCATATTTTAGGAGAGAGCCATTTCCCTGAAGGTTGAAATAATTCTTGAGGTGTTCCTAAATATTCTTTTAAAAGTTTATTCTTGAGTTGTTACTTTTACAAAAACCATATATTTTTTGGAAGGTGTTTTTTTGTATAGTGGTTAATATTGTAAGGTATCGGCAGATATGTGGTATTATTATTTGAAACAAGAGGGTTACTATTATAAAATTTCTTTCTTGCTTTTTTATTGGCTAAATTAATGTGATATTGAGGATATTTAAGTTTGGAAAAAGTTAAGTAGAAAAATTTAGTTTCTGAAAGGAGTTTAGAGGGGGAGCAAAGACGAAAGGTCAAAAAAATATATGTTTTACTAAAAACAACACTATTCCTTTAAAAAGAATATTTAAACCCCCTAAAATTAATTATCAAGACTCTCAATGTGTTTATAAAATACCATGCCATGATTGTTCTGCATTATATATTGAAGAGACGAATGATCTAACAAGAATAATAAACCAGCACCAATATGATCTAAATGATGATACCCTTAACTCCGCCCTTACCGCACATAGTAGAAGATTAAAGCAACATAGAATCAACATAAGGATACCTCCCCACTCTCTCAGAACATTGCCACCCCCACTCCCCACCCTAACAAAAAGGAAATTATTTGAATCTTAATAGGACTATTTATATATATTACAAGTTAAGAAAACTAGCACAAAGGCCGGGCCAATTTAAAATGACAGTAATCCAGATCAATATTATTTGGACTCTATTCAGTGTGCAACGTAGAAGGACCTCAAGAAAGTAAACAACAACAACCAATTAATATTTATTCCGTATATTTTCAATTTTGCTTAATAACCAAGTTTCAGTTCCTAATTTTCAACTTTCTGAAGGAGGTTCGAGTTATCTCGGACGCACAGTACATCACTAGTGAATTTTAAATGTTTTTAATTATATTAAGTCAAATCCATAAGGTGTCATTAATCTAAGATTAATTTAGTCCCAAAGCAAGGGTATTGTCTACCCCCATATACAAGATTTTACGTCGTATTCTTAAGCAATATTTTAATATATATATTATACTAATATTAATATATAACTTAATATCTATATAATTATTATTATATAATATATATTATATATATACTATATATATATATATATATACTATCTATATATATATATATATAATATCATAATTATTAGTTAAACAATAGAAATGTTCAATACTTGGCATCTGAACAAAACAACTTGTAAGCTTTAAAAATTTCCTGTAATTTCAATATCCAATCCGATAATGTGTGGCTCCTGCCACGATATAGTGTCCTTCCTTTATGTGGCAATAATATCATATATATATAATATATATAATATATAATATATAATATACTATATTATTATTATATAATATTATACTTATATAATATATATATATATATATATATCATATATTAATATATTACATAATAAATATATAT